>ONZH01006983.1:0-50843 GCA_900303285.1 Rhinella marina | reverse complement strand
GTGCCGACTTGAGCTCAGCTCCATTTTCCAACACGGTTGCATATGTATCTGCTTCCTGTGGAGGCAGACACAATTGAGTTCAAGGTCCCCCAAACCAGGTTGTATGACTGGGTGACCCCCCTCCCAGCAATGGTGCACTGCGGACTAGTCACAAGTCCTGAATTTGCAGGGTCAGTCTCTGCCAATTTTGTCTGTCCCAATCTGAAAATGGGAAAGTCTTATGTAAAAACCCATCCATTAAGTAAGCGATCCCCCCGTGGGTGTGTTCCTGGGGGGGTTGAAGGGGTACAGTCTATTTGTTCACATTTACCAAGGATAACTGAAATTGCGTTTAAAAATATACAGTGTTAGAGAGAAGAAGTTAGAAAATAGTGCAAATGGTGGACCTGCAACAACAACTGGTATAGACCCATAGCGTGACCCATAGCCCGAGCCCTAAAAAGAACACAATGTTCTATCTGCTGAAAATGATGAGAAAATGAAACTTTGAATGCTGCAGGATGCTGTGTGTTATCTCTCCAGCCCAAGCTGCCAAACAAACCTGCCATAAATTATTTTCCCAAATTTTCTTTTTTTTTCTAAAGTCACATGAAGATTCATCATATAATAAACAGTACAGGCAAATATTAAAATGTACACAGGGAAATGTCACATCCAAATTTTAATTTTGCCTTAACACAAGGTACTTTTCAAATGCTATAGAAATTAATGATTGCAAATCACCTGGAATTCTAAGAACTGATTACCATATTTCTTGTCTATAAAATCCAGGTTAGGAAGGCATAAGAAAAAAATTTTTCATTAGACCTCGGTCAGACCACCAATCAGCCCCCCAATGTTAATCAGACCTCAGCCTCACTGCCCCAATCAGCCCCCCAATTGTTAATTAGACCCAATAAGACCTCAGATTTACCCCAAATCAAACCTACATCACCCAATGTGAATTACCCCCAATCTTGTCTCAGAGATGGGCTCCATTGCCTCCATGCCCCATTATGTCTCTCAATCAGCCCCCATGCTTCATCCTCATTTCAGGCCCCATGCTCTCATCAGCCCCCATCCCCCCCATAGCCTCTCATCAGCCCCATCAGCCCCATCAGCCCCATATCCCCTCTCATCCCCCATGCCTCTCATCAACAATCAGCCCATATGTCTCTCACCAGCCCCCATATTGCCTTTCATCAGCCCCAATATGCTTCATCCCCCGCTCCTCATTATGCCTCTCATCAGCCCCCATGCCTCTCATCAGCCCTCTCTCATTAAAATTGCCTTCTCATAGCCCATATCCCTCTCATCACCCCCATTGCAAACCTCCATCTCCCCCCCCCCCATGCCTCTCATCAGCCCTCATGTTCAGCCCCCGGCCTCTCATCAGCCCCCATATGGCTCTCATTCAGCCCCCAGCCTCTTCATCAGCCCCCCATGCTTCTCATCCAGCACCCATTATGGCCCCTCTCATCAGCCCCCATCATCAGCCTGTTTCATCAAGCCCCATATGCCTCTCGTCAGCCCCCCATGCCTGTCATCAACTCTCCATGCCTCTCATTAGCCCCCATATGCCTTTCTCATTCCAATCAGCCCCCATGTTTCATGGCCTCCAATACCTCTCATCAGCAAAAATGCTTCCTTATAATGTGTATAATATGTAGTACTCAGTCACCTGTAGAAATGCAAAGTCCACACCAAGACTGTATTAACCCAGTCTAACGTTGTATTTTTTTTAGTTATTGTGCAATATTATATGTGAGTGAGCAATAGAAGTTCATACTGACACGTGCTGGTGCAGAAACCGTTTGTTCTTATTTCTTAAAAAGGGGGTAGTTTTTTGTACATGTGCATGTTATAAGGGAGCATTGTACTGCATATAAGGGGTATTTTTTGTACTTAGTGCAATTGAAGGGAGCACTTTTGTACTGGCATGTGAGTGGGCAATAGAGTCACTCACAGTTGCTGTACAAAACCTTTTGTTTCTTTTTATTTCTTTTATTCATTCCATAAAAATGGTAGATCAGAGGACGCTGAGACAGACATAGTTCACACCACCTTGATTCACATGTTCGGGAGAACACGCCTCCTTACTCATGCGTGCAGTATAAATACCTCACCTCTACCTGCACGCATGAGTAAGGGGCGTGTTCTCTCTTCTGCAGCCAGGTGTGAACAGGACCTCTATGGATTCAAATTGCTGGGATATATATACAGTGCCTTGCGAAAGTATTCTGCCCCCTGGATCTTTTTCAACCTTTTGCCACATTTCAGGCTTCAAACAAAAAGATATAAACATTTTAAATTTTTTGGTTGAAGAATAAGAACAAGTGGGTCACAATTGGTAAGTGGAACGAAATTTATTGGATCATTTAAACTTTTTTTGTAATAATAAAACTGAAAAGTGGGGCGTGCAAAATATGGCCCCTTGCATTAATACTTTGTTGCGCCAACCTTTGCTGCGATTACAGCTGCAAGTCGCTTGGGGTATGTCTATCAGTTTTGCACATCTAGAGACTAAAATTTTTACTTGCAAAACAGCTCGAGCTCTTTGAGGTTGGATGAGAGCGTTTGTGAACAGCATTTTCAGCTCTTTCCACATATTCTAATTGGATTCAGGTCTGGACTTTGACTTGGCCATTCTAAACCTGGATACCTTTAATTTTGAACATTCCATTGTAGATTTTGCTTATGTTTGGATCATTGTCTTTTTGAAATAAATCTCCTTCTAGTCTCAGGTCTTTTCAGACTCCAACAGGTTTTCATCCAATGTCCTGTATTTGGCTCCATCCATCTTCCCATCAATTTTAACCATCTTCCCTGTCCCTGCTGATGAAAAGCAGGCCAAAACCATGATGCTGCCACCTGTTTGACAGTGGGGATGGTGTGTTCAGGGTGATAAGCTGTGTTGCTTTTACGCCAAACATATCGTTTTGCATTGTTTCAAAAGTTGGATTTTGGTTTCATCTGACCAGAGCACCTTCTTCCACATGTTTGGTGTGTCTCCCGTGGCTTGTGGCAAACTGTAAACAGACTTTTATGATATTTTGAGAAATGGCTTTCTTCTGCATCTTCCATAAAGGCCAGATTTGTGAAGTGTTGGACTGATTGTGTCCTATGGACAGACTCCCCACCTCAGCTGTAGATCTCTGCAGTTCATCCAGAGTGATCATGGGCCTCTTGGCTTGCATCTCTGATCAGTCTTCTCCTTGTATGAGATGCTGTGTTTATGTTGTGTGCCCCTTCACAGTAGTTATGCTCTTATGTGCCCCCTTCATAGTAGTTTATACCCACATGTGGCCCCCTTCACAACTAGTTATGCCCTGATATATGCCGCCTTCACAATAGTTATGCCCAGATATGTGCCACCTTCACAGGAAGATAAAAAAACAGTAAATACTCACCTAGTTCCTCCGATGATCATCAGTAAAGTGGTGAGTGGACGGCTCTCTGCTTCACCATTACAAGCAGCTGTCTCTGCATTATTTAGAAGCAGACGCAGCTGAAAGAGGGACATAATTCCCCCGTGGGGTGTTCTTGGGGGGGTGGGGGTGGGTGGTTTGAAGGGGGTAGTCTATTTGGTTTCACATTTACCAAGGATAAGCATGAAATTGCGTATAACAATATACAGTGTGAGGGAGAAGAAGCTTTAGAAAATTAGTGCCAAATGGTGGACCCATGCAACAAACAAAACAACTGGTATAGAGTGTAGTAGTGTGACCATGGCCCGAGCCCTAAAAAGAACACAATGTTCTATCTGGCTGCAAATGATGAAGAAAATGAAGACTTTGAATGCCTGCAGGATGCTGTGTCGTTAATCTCTCCAGCCCAAGCTGCCAAAACAAACCTGCCATAAAATTATTTCCCCAAATTTTCTTTTTGTTTCTAAAGTTACATGAAGGATTTCAACATATAATAAACAGTGCAGGCAAATATTAAATAATGTGTACACAGGGAAATGTCGCATCCAAATTTTAATTTTGCCGTTAACACAAGGTACTTTTCTAATGGCAATAGGAAATTAATGATTGCAAATTCACCTGGAATTCTTAAGAACTGATTACCATATTTCTCGTCCTATAAGACCCACCTAGGTTTTAGAAGAAGGCAATAAGAAAAAAATATTTTTCATTAGACCTCAGGTCAGACCACCAATCAGACCCCCAATGTTAATCAGACCTCAGCTCACAGCCCCAATCAAACCCCCAATGTTAATAAGACCCCAATAAGACCTCAGATTAGACCCCTAATCAGACCTCAGCTCAGACGCTAATGTGAATTACCCCCAATCAGATCTCAGATAAGGGCTCCATGCCTCACATCAGCCCCCATATGTCTCCCATCAGCCCCCATATGCCTTCCATCAGCCCCTATATGTCTTTCATCAGCCCTATATTCCTCTCACAGACCCCATTGCCTCTCATCAGCCCCCATATGTCTGTCATCGGCCCCCATGCCTCTCATTAGCCCCCATATGCCTCTCATAAGCCACCATATCTTTCTCATCAGCCCCCCATATGCCTCTCATCAGCCCTCATATGCCTTTTATCAGCCCCCATGCCTCTCATCAACCCAGGGTTGCCAACCAGAAATTTTCTTTTTTCTGAACAACTTATCCCAAAATCACGGACGGCCAAAATTTTTTACGGACAAATTGGAAAACCATAATGAAGGATAAATATTATAAGTAATAAATGTCTATAGCTCAATATACTGATCAGAACTCATTACCACCATTTACTGTGAATGTAAAATTATGATAATTACCACCAAAATAATCTAGTCAAGTATCACCAGCCTCAAAAAAAATCACGGGCACATTTATTTTTTTTCAAGGACAGAGGAAAATTGCCTTTTTTTACGGACTGTCCAGAAATTTCTGGACGGTTGGCAACCCTCCTTCAACCCCCATATGTCTCTCATCAGCCCCCGTGCCTCTCATCAGCCCCCATATGTCTCTCATCAGCCCCCATATCCCTCTCATCAGCCCCCATATCCTCTCATCAGCCCCCATATGTCTCTCATCAGCCCCCATATGTCTCTCATCAGCCCCCATATCCCTCTCATCAGCCCCCCATACTTCTCATCAGCCCCCATGATGATGATGGAGCCGATCACGCATGGGAGTCGGGTGAAGATGGGGCTTCGTCAACATCAGGAGGCGAGGGTGACAGTGTGCCTATGAGACAGCAGTGTGGAAGCATGTCCATGAGACAGCAGAGCGGAAGCAGTGGAAGATCTGCAGCCAAACGCAGGAGGGGTACACTGTCTGCTACTCGGGAGACTACCTGTGAGGAACAAACTAACAGTGCACGGGTTCATAAAAGCAGCGGTAGGCAGGCATCACACAGTGTTGGAGGGAAAATGCCAAGGACAATATATTTTACAGCCCACTGAGTAAATGTGGTTTCGGACCAGGCACACCATCAACTTGCCCAGGTGATGGCAATGCCAACTCCACGCTGTAATCATGGAATTGTGTCTTCACCCTGCCCTCTAGGCACTGTTCACAGTGGTCCTCCAGTCCTCGGTTCTGCACCTGCTTTGGCGAACGGAGCCACACTGGGGATGAACTACTCAGCGTCATCAATAAGGAAATCAAACACTGTCTGCCTCCTCATCAACTGGATATAGAAACCATGGTTACTGATAACAGGAAGAAAATTTTCTCTGCGCTGTATCAGGGAGGGCTGACCCATGCGCCCTGCATGGTGCACGTCTTCAATCTCGTTGTCACCCGGTTCCTCAAGTCTTCCACTGAGCAAATGCAAGAGCTTTTAAGGAAACTGTGCATGCACTTCAGCCACTCATACTGTGCAAACAAGCCCTCCCTTCGCTGCAAAGGCAAAATACTCTTCCACAACATCACCTGATATGTGATATTTCCGTTGGTACTCCGCGCTCCTTATGTTAGACCGCTTGTATGAGCAGAGGAAGGCAGTCAACAATTTCTTAATGCTGCAGGTGAACAGTTCTACTCCCTGGTGTAACTTCCATGTTAGCCAGTGGCAGCTCAAGCGTGAGACGTGCCATTTGCTCAGGCCCTTTGAGGAGGTCCCTTTATTTGTCATTCAGATGAATGATGTAATTCTATGGCGGGCTGCACCCCAGGGGCTATTGAGTACCAGTGTTTCTGGAATGCCGAGTGGTATGTTGTGGCCCTAATAGTTTGTGTCACAGTGGTCCTACCTGGATACTGACACTCCGAAGGGTTAGGCTCTGTAGCAACAAAGGAGTTATAGTTGGTGGAGTAAGTAGAGTCCAGAAATGGCAAAGTTCAATGGTTTTTATTTGAATAAATGTGCAATAAACTTGTGTCCTCCAAACAATACTTGATCTTTCTCTTGGCTCCAGCAGGCTAAAGGTAAACTAGCAGGTAAACTTGAATACTTTGCTTTCCATCGCTGCTGTTGTGCTAATCTCTGGCGTCAGTCTGGTTCCTATCAGCTTCAGTTACTGTTTCTCATGAGAGTGAGGTATCCTGTGACCCGTTTTGCTGAGTAGGGGGTCTATGGCTCTGTTTTGCCTCTCAGGGGTACAAAGTCCTTTTATATATCAGGAGTGGGCTGCTCTCTGAGCTACTTTGCCAAAGCTCCTGCAGCAGTGAGGGGAAACCCTCCCTCACCAACCATGCCGCTTCACTCTCTCGCTCCAGCTCTCAACTCCACTGTCAACTCCCCAACTAAACTCCAGCTTCATGCGACCCCTCCCTTGGTTAAGGCACAGTACCAGAGGACCTGGAATTAAGTACACAGATGCCATTCTTTGCTAGCTGTTAGAGACAGTAACTAGGTGTAAGAATGGTAGTGCCCACTGTGGGGTACTACAATTCCACTCCTTCACTTCCTGGAGGGGATGATGACAAATCTGATTGGTGAGGGGACAGAGGGAACAGGGGACAAAAATGGGGGCTTTTTTTAGATCTTCTGTAAGGGATGCAAAAATGGACTACTATAGAGACATGCTGTGTAGTCAGTTGGTTGCTAAGTAAATGCGCCATAGCCCGTCCTCAGGAAGATCTGACTGGGGTGACCCTCTGCGCACACGCTTCACTGCCATGGTGATGGTGGTGGTGGGAGGGGGCAGAAGCAGTACCAGCTCCATATGCAGCAATTTCGGTCTGGAGTCACTGATGAGCAGTTTTCTTTAGCCCCCTGCTGAAGAAACCACTCAGCAGCAAAAGAACATGCAGCAAAACCTCAACCAGCAGGTGGTGGCATACTTGGACTGCACCTTGTCACCCAAGATCAAAGATCCCCTGGACTACAGGGCATGAAAACTTGAAGTGTGCCCGCAACTGTCCGAGTTTGCCATGGGCCTGCTCTTCTGCCTGGCCAGTAGTGTGGTATTAGAAAAGGTGTTCAGTGCGGCAGGGGGCATAGTTACCTCTAAAATAACTCACCTTTCCTTCCAAAATGTTGAGAGACTAACCTTCATAAAGATAAATCAGGCGTGGATGACCCAGGATTTCCAGACACCGGTGCCTGATGCAACAGAATAGATCATTCTGCCAGTAATGATGACACTGTAGTGTACTGGCACACTGGAATATTCAGCAAAATGATGCCACCATTCTGATTCTATAAGAAAAGAAAGTGAGAGCAGCACATCAGTAGGACCTTATGATGTATATGGAAGAACGCTGAAGGAGGTGCTCACCTGAGTGGGTTGTGCTGGGAGCGTAACTCCCAAGATAGTAATGAATCAGTTGTTAGCTGGTGAAGCCAAACATCTCCCTTCAAGATCCGCAGTGCCAGGTGGGTAAATGTGGAGGTAAGGTTATCAGCAGTAGCGCAGCCAGATTAGTCCAGACAGGAGGGTTACGTGGTAAACTCAACTTTTATTATTATACGTATTTCAGGGCTGGACCAAGCCCTTCTTCAGACCAGAAACATGATACAAGAGGAGGGAAGTATGCACAATTTAAGGGAGTTTTGGTGGGAAATTTCCCATTACAGGGCAAGTGCATAAATGAATATAAAATAGTCACATGATTGGAATAATTACTTATATACATACATCAATGAATAGAAATTTCACATTTGGAGATAAATAAAATGAAAATACAATACAATAAAATATATTAAAATAGACATGATTAGGACAACACTAAAAACAGTTAAAACATATACTGTATATTATATATAAAAGGATACTGTTGTTACTCACTGGGGACTATGTCATTTCTAAGAGTAGCCACTAGGTGTCAGTGGATTCCTGTGTCGGGGAAAATGGAAACATGTTAATAAAATGTTACAGGACTGTTTCCGCTCATTTAGACGATAGGATAGGTCATCAATAATGAAAGCTCGGACAACCCTTTTAAGTGAAAGGTGCCAATGGTTTGCAAGAACGGTGCGTACATTTTGGTGGGAGTTAGAAAAGGTGGTGATAACATTGTGTTCGGGGGTATGTTGAATGTCTTGGCTGTCCTTGGGCAGGATATTAAATATTCGGCCTGGCTCAGGGCATGGCTATGTGCTATTGCACCCTTGACCAGTTTTTTAGGGTAGCCTTTCTCTAAAAACTTCTGTTCTAATTTATTTGATTGTATTAAAATGGCAGAGTCCTCGGTACAGTTCCTCCTGATACATTTAAATCGGCTGTACGGATGTAGTTCAGCCATTTCCTGTAATGATTACTTGTATAGTGCAGATGTTTGTGTTGCCTAATCATAACTCACCAAGTGAGCCGTTTCTCTTCCACCACTTACGTCACCACCTCCCCCATCAGATTTCACCTTAAAGGGGTTCTCCTGGAATTAAGAAAATTAAAATTAACAAATATTGCTTTATTATAAATATATTCCCAAATACCTTTCATTAGTTATAATGGCTTGTTTTGTCTAAGGAGCAATGATTAGGAGAAACAAAATGTCCGCCGTCCTATTAGTACACACAGAACCTGTCCTAATCACACAGCAGGAAAAGTTACTTCACAACACTGAAGTAAAGAGCTGCCTCATCCTCCTCTCTGCTCTACATGCCAGGGATTATGATCTTGAATACAGTTTAATATGATATTTAGCTGAATCTCTGTAGGAATGGAGTTCATGAGGAGACATGAAGTACAGGCAGGACGGACAGGACAGACTGTGATAATGTGTTACCATGGTAATGGAGAGTACATACAAGAACTGCTGTTAATTAGCCACATCCCCACCTCCTCTCATGTCTCCTCATCTTCTCCATTCCAACAGAGATTCACCTGTATTCAGGATCTTGATTCCTGACAAGCAGAGCAGAGAGGAGGATGAGGCAGCTCTTTAGCTCAGTGCTGTGAAGTAACTTGTCCTCCTGTGTGATTAGGACAGGTTTTGTGTGTACTAATAGGACGGCGGCCATTTTATTTCTCCTAATGATTGCTTCCCAGACAAAACGAGCAATAATATCTAATGTAAAGTATTTGGGAATATATTTATAATAAAGTAATATTTTAGCATTTTCATTTTCTTAATTCCCGGAGAACCCCATTAACTATAAAACAGACCATGTAATATATCTTGTACAATGCTCTTGTGGAATGCAATACATTGGCCGTACCACATAGCAGCCTCACAATCACATTGACCAACATAAATACAATATAAAAAGAGGCCACTTGAAAAAAGGACTTTCCAAACACTGTACCTTGGACCACATAAATAAAATTATTATTTCAGCTCCACAGTCATACTTATTGATCATGTACTGGATAACATGTACAATCACATTGAAGTTTTCAAACGGAGAGAGATATCTTGGATGTATAAGCCTGGCTGTATCAATCAGTATGGTCTAAATGAGGTAAAGCAAACAGTCCTGTAACATTTCATTAAACTCTTTCCCACTTTCCCGGACAGAGGACTCCACTGACACCTAGTGGCTACCCTTAGAAATGACATAGTCCCCAGAGAGTAAGAACAGTATCTTTTTAAATATAATATATATTTTAGGTGTTTTTAGTGTTGTTCTAATTGTCTATTTTAATATATTTTATGTCATTGTATTTTAATTTTATTTATCTCCAAATGTCAAATTTATATCTATTGATGCATGTATGTATGTATTTATTCCAGTCATGTGACTATTAAATATTCATTTGTGCACTTGCCCTGCACTGTGAAATTTCCCACTAAAACTCCCTTAACTTGTTTATACTTACCTCCTCTTGTATCACGTCTCTTGGTCTGAAGAAGGGGCCGGTCCAGCACTGAAACGCTTACCTTATGAGACAATAATAAAAAGTTGAGTTTACCGTGTAACCCTCCTGTCTGGACTAATCTGGCTGTGCCGCAGTTGATTCCATTACCTCCACATTTACCATTCTGATGATGCACCTACCTTATGCCACCCACCTGCTGCCTCTACTGCTTTTCCTACAATGGGTCTTCTTGTATTTACATGTTAATTTTTTTAAAGGATATGCATACCACTGGGCCATGCTATCACACTGCTGTTTTTGCGTTCTGCTACTACTATGATCTGCCACCATCTTGGCTGTATTCCACTGCTGCTGCCCACGCTGTCATGGGGCCACTGTTGTCCGTGTTACTGCCACTGCTGTTGGACCCCTTCCCCACTATTGTCCCTGTTTTTCCATTTTGACAATAGCGTTTATTTTTTAATTCTTCTTAATTGTTAGAAGAAACAGAAAAAAAAAGGATCCTGTATTTTGAACGTCCGTAAGGCCTCTTTCACACGGTCATTTATTGGTCAGTATTTGATTAGTATTTGTAAGCCAAAAGCAGAAGTGGGTCCAAAACACAGAAGAGATGCAAATATTTCCATTACATTTTATCTCTGTTTTGGACCCTCTCCTATTAATTGCTTACAAAAATTGATCAAATACAGATGCAAAATACTGCTGAAATACTGACCGTGTGAAAAAGGCCAATGGCCTCTTTCACACGGTCAGTATTTTGCATCAGTATTTGATCAGTATTTGTAGGCCAAAAACAGGAGTGGGTCCAAAACAGAGATCAAATGTAATAGAAATATTTGCATCTCTTCTGTCTTTTGGACCCACTCCTGCTTTTGGCTTACAAATACTGATCAAATACTGATGCAAAATACTGACAAAATACTGACCGTGTGAAAGAGAGCAATGGCTTCTTTCACACGGTCAGTATTTTGCATCAATATTTGATAAGCCAAAAGGAGGAGTGGGTCCAAAACACAGATGAGACTTAAAAATCTCTGTTTTAGACCCACCCCTGGTTTTGGCTTAGAAATACTGGTCAAATACTGGCCTTCTGAAGGAGGCTTTATGAATGCTTAAAATACAGGCTTAGTTTTTTTTTTTTAGTTTTCTGTTCTGACTGATCAGAAGAATGGAAAAATAAACAGTGATGTGAACACAGCCTTACTGCTACTGCTTCCTCCCCCCCCACTCTGTCATAAGGGCCACTTTTGTCACTGTAACTGCCACTGCTGCCGCTGCCACCCTTCCCACTCTGTCATGGGGCTAAGCACAGTAAATCTACAGCTAACAGAAGGGATTAAAAAGCATGTGTTAGGACTGCCACAACATGCATTAGTATCATAGTTTATAAGGCCAAAAAAGACATCTGTCCATCCAGTTCGGCCTGTTATTAAAAGAACATTTTTTTTCTCCACTACTTTATTGGCGCTGCCTCCATTCTTTATTTTGTTCCACTAAGTTCTTGGCTTTACTGAAGGGTGCTGTATGCTTTTCATTTCCTTTTTGTTTAACAGGTGGGATTAGCTATTAATTTTGGTTCTCTGTTACTGCCACTGCTGCTGACTACTTGAATCTTGGTGCACTGCACAGGATGTAGACAGCTATAAATTACACCTTTAATACTAAGAGCACAGTACCTACAGAATGGATTAACTATGAATGTGGGTGAAGTAGAATTTATTGCACACAGCAGTACAGTCCCTGCACTCGCCCTTCAGCATACCTCACAACTTTTGAAAAGAACGCCTCACTCGCCTAACTCTACCCAAAACATAACTAAACACCTAATCCCACTCAGTCTTCTAAATACCCCCACATGCCACCACTTTATGCCACCACTCAGCAGTTATGCCAGCATTGAGCCCCCTCACAGTTGCGATGCCCAGATATGTGCCCCTTCACAGTAGTGATGCCCAGATATGTGCCCCCTCAGAGTAGTTATACCCAGATATATGCCCCCTTACAGTAGTCATGCCAAGATATGTGCCCCCTCACAGTAATATACCCAACTATGTGTGCCCCCTCACAGTAATAGGCTCAGGATTGTGCCCCTTCACAGTAATATGCCCAGAACTGTGCCCCTTCACAGTAATATGCTCAGCATTGTGCCCCCTTGCAGTAATATGCCCAGGATTGTGATCCCTTCAAAGGTAGTAAAAAAATAAAAATAAAAAAACTCCACATACTACCTTGTTCCCCAGCAGCAGCAGGATGATACACAGAGCTGCCGGCCGGGGGTGGGAATAATGGAGCAGGGAGCAGACAGCTCTCTGCTTCATCATTACAGGCAGCTGTCTCTCCTTCTTCTGCCAGAGAGCGGGACATACCTCCCCTGTACTGGGACAGCAGGACATCCACTGAAATCTGGGACTGTCCCGCTGGATCCAGGAGGACTGGGAAGTATGCTTCAGTTTAAGTTCCAAGCCTTCAAAATAACATTGGGCCACCAAGTGAGATGAATATGATTAGACAGAATGGCCTGGAAATACCTGATCTAGAGCGATTCGTGACTAATTAATTCATCACAAATCAAATTTCGGGTCGTTTGGTGTATTGGCAGAATTGAATTTTTCAAAACTTTGCTAATCTCTATCTGTGGCACCTGCAAAAATATAGAACATGTCCTGTTCTTATCCGCATTATGGACAAGGATAGGACAGTTCTATTATAGGACAACTGTTGCGTTCTGCAAAATATGGCACACACACTGCCGGTATCTGTGTTTTGGGGATCTGCAATTTGAAGACCACAAAAACGTCTACAGCCATAATTTACAGAGATATATAGAAAACAGCTTTGCATACCGATCCATTGGGTTCATTTATCAGGACTGGCATTTGTATGCTGGTCTTGGTGTCACCTCGGGATAGGTCATCAATATCAGATCAGCGGAGGGTCCAACCACTGCTGCTCCCGCAGATCCGCTGTTCGAAGAGAGGGCAGCGCTCATACAAGTGCTGACTACTCTGCTCCATTTACCTGCTCTCTGCAGCAATTGCAGTGGCATGCAGTGTAATTGCAAGTATGGTGTCCCTATTCTCTTGTATGCGACGGCTCTGTAGTTCTCACTTGAACAGATGGAGCCGTCCCATAGAAGTGAATGGGGACGCCTACAGCGAACAGGTAAACAGAGCAGAGATGAGTGCTGACTTCTCTTCATACAGCTGATTGGCAGGGGTACTGAGTGTCGGACCCCGCCAATCTGATATTGATGACCTATCCTGAGGATAGGTCATCAATACTAAAAAGCGGACAAACCCTCTCCTCAACAACCAGTTTTGGCCTTCCTGACAATATTACATAGCTTGATCACTGATATAATACACTGCAGTACTTCTATATTGCAGTGTATTATGGCCGTCAATGCAACACGCTCAAGCAGCTTATTGGGCCCTGCCATTGTAGTAAGAGATTGACTCTATATTCCACAGTGCTCCTGTTATAGATGGCTCCATAGCTAGCACGTTATTACAGCATTTAGAAATTCGGTGGATCGCAATCTTGATGTAGAGTTACACCAAATGGTGGAAAGGGGTTAACTAAAAATATCCCTTTTAAAAAGTAAAAAATGACACTTGCTGTGCAAACTAATGGTAGGAGCTGATTGTTTTGCTGCCAAGATTTGATATATTTCCGCAAGGACGTTGCCAAAAGGCGAAAACAAGTTGCCATCCGTATTCCGGGGTGGTGAATATCATTAATTTTCTCGCTATAAAAAGGGATAGTAAAAATGCGTAACATCCACATTTCTGCCGATCTCAGCTATCTGCACAATGAAGATCATCATACTTTTTGCACTGGCTAGTGTCAGTGTCTGCACGGGTAAGTACAGTCAGCAGCACATTTTATATATGTACCATAAGATTTTTATTGGGTTACTTAACTGTGTCTTTTCCAGAGAAATGCTCAACATGTGAACCATATGTTCCGACATTTGATCGCTGTGATGGCATTGTAAATAAATACGCGAATGATGATAACTGTTTGGAACATGCGTTGGAGGTAAAAAATACTTTTCAATATCTAAGAAAACCTATATAACTAAAGGTTTCCATAAAATGTATCAATAGATCTGGTGAAGGTTATAACAAGACAGCACCTTGATTGACATCTGTCAAGCAGATTTGTACCTAAGAAACTGGCTGACCTGGCAGCTGAAGACATCTGTGTTGTGCTGTGATGTTCATATGTGTCCGCATTGCTGAGAAAAATGATGTTTCAAATATATACAAATAAGCCTTTAGGAGCAACGGGGGCGTTACCGTTACACCTAGTGGCTCTGCTCTCTCTGCAACTGCTACACCCTCTGCACTTTGATTGGCAGGGCCAGGAAGTATAAATGTGATCACATCTAGCCTTGACTTCCTAAAGTCAAAGTGGAGAGGGTGTGGCAGTTGAAGAAAGAGCAGAGCTTTTAGGTGTAGCGGCAATGCCCCTGTTGCTCCTAGAAGCTCATTTGCATATATTAGTATTTGCTTCATAAAACACCTGCCATTTCCTCCCTTTTGGTGTTTTACTATATTTGATGCATATTGTATGTACAGTATATATATGTATATAAGTAGAAGGAACTCCAAATAAGTTCAAAGTAATAGTTTATTTGCAAGTGAAGCAATCCAAAGTTAAGCTGGTCATACACATTAGATTTACATTACATTTAGATTACATTTAGGGTGCATTCACACGACTGTAAGTGTTTTGCGGTCCGCAAATTGCGGATCCGCAAAACACAGATACCGGCCATGTGCGTTCCGCAATTTGCAGACCACACATGGCTAGTGCTATATAGAGAATGCCTATTCTTGTCCGTACTTGCAGGCAAGAATAGGACTGGTCTATATTTTTGCGGCGCCGCGGAATGGAACAACGGATGCGGACAGCAGACGGTATGTTGTATGCATCTTTTGCGGCTCCATTGAAATGAACAATGGATGCGGACCCAAAACTTCGGTCGTGTGAATGCACCCTTAATATGTATGGTAGTTTCCTGACTGTCCCCTGAGAGCTGATATCTGGGTAGATATCGACTGGACACATTGGATTCAACTGCCCGATCCTTTTGGTAGCGGGGAGATAAACCGCTGCCACAGGAGTGTGTGTATGGTGTATGGTAAATTTGGACTTCTACATATAAAATTATCTCTTTGAACTTCTTTGGAGTTCCTTCTACTTGTATGCATTGGTTTGGAGCCCTGCTCCCAGGGGTGCACCACCAATGAGGCCAGGTGAGGCGATCGCCTCAGGCAGCACCAGGAAGGGGCAAGAGAGGGGAAGGGTCATTAGCTAAAGGGAAGAGGTTAAGTTAAGAAATTGGCATTGGGGGAAGGGGGTGCTGTTTCAGTTTCCGGGTGCACTTAGTATAAGAACTTACTGTGAGTGTATGCACTGTACATATATAGCTGGTGTAATTGTCTGAATATGTGCAGTCCTTAGTTTTCTACAGTCTATTTTATTTGCATATTCCACTTCATTGTTATCATACATGAATTGTTTATTACTATTTTATGATTTATTCATTTTTCATAAGTCAATTAGATGCTTAGTGCTGCTCATCAGTGACTGCTATGTGCTATGGGTTTTGTTCACAGAGCTCCCAGCAACTGCTGGAAATTTCTAAGAAATTGATCTGTAAGCACAGAAGGAATGAGGTACAGTAAATGTAATGTAAAATACAATGTAAAAAGGAGTTATCCCATGATCAATGAAAACATAAAAGTAAGATTTCATATAGTACACGACAATCTCTTAGAACCAGCTCTCACTTGGATCCAGAGATCTCCCCATTCATTGCTCCTATTGCTCTGCTGGCAGCTTAGAGGGGGGGGTGGGGGGGGGGGTGCACTTTCTAGAGGGGCGTATCCCATCTACTGCAGCTGGTAGCAGTTGAAGGCTGGAATTGAGCCTGTGCTTCCATCTGTTTGCAGGACAGAGAAATTAGATAAAGAGCAAACAGCAGGTGGCGCTATGCAGATACTTTCTATTGAATAACCCAGTGACTATGCTAAATTTTTATTTACATGCAATTACAAAAGTATTCAGATCCAGGTGCTGGTTCCTGACAGCATGTGATCAGTTTAGCATTCATGGACTCCTTTAGCGAAATGGAATTGTCTTAAGAAAATCTTGTTACATTGTAAAAAAAAAAAAAATCCCTGTAACTTCACTTACAGCATAAATGTGCTGTTTTCGTGTTATCTGCCAATTGAACTGACTTTTTATGTATTTTTGCACCTTGCAGTTGGATAAGAGATTCATATACTACGCAGAATTTGAAAAAGAATTGAGAGATTTTATGGTAAGAAGAGCTAATTGCTATTATCCATGTCAGTGTCACGTCCGTAAAAAAAAAAAAGTACATGTTTCATCCGTGAAGCTGTCCGTGAAGGATCCGTGGTTGGTCTGTATGTCCGTTTTTACCATCCGTGTGTCATGAGTAATTAACGGACTTTGCTCAGCTGAAAATTAATTTCCAAAGAATCTCCTATCAGTCTTCAGTGAAAAATGGACACAACGCGGACACAACGCGGATGTGTGTCAGTGATTTTCAAGGACCCATAGACTTCCATTTCCGTGCTTGGTCCGAATCACGGATCAAAGTAGTGCATGTCCCCGTGATTTTTTTTACTGACCCACGCTCAGTAAAAAAATACTGAAATGTGAACAGACACATATTAAATCAATGGGTATGTGTGCTGTCCGCAGAAAATGCGGACAGCACACGTCAATGAAAAACAGAAAGGTAAACGAGGCCTTAAGCAGCAAATTTACATTTTAATCTCTTTATCGGATCCTTGTAGTCACATGATGCATTTTTTTCCTCTACAAATTGACTTTTTGGGTTGTTCTTTCTGATTCTTCAGGCTTTAGTAGTTTTTGACTGTCAGAATAGATAGTATGGTACAGTACTGCATTCAGCACAAAAGAAATTCAATGGAGAAAGCAACAGGTTCTGTCCAATGAGTTATCGCTTATCGCAGACCCCCCATCTGTTGTTTAAAATGGCAGGTACCCGGCAGCTATGGCACCCACTGCGCTCATGAGCAGGCAGCATCTTTAAAGATCCAGCCAGTGGCATACATATTGGGAAGGGGTTAACAAGGACCTGTTGCCTCTCCTGATATGTCTGTTTTAGGCTACTTACACATCTGCTGGATCCGTCATGGATCAGCAAAAACGCTTCCGTTAGGATAATGTAACCGTCTGCATCCGTTATGAAGAGATCCGGTTGTATTATCTCTAAAATGACCCAGAAAACTGATCCATCCCCATTGACTTACATTGTATTTCATGTTGCATCCGTTTTCTTCCGTATCCCATGATGCTCTCAAACATGCAGCTTGCAGCGCTTTTGTGTGCATCACGGGAACGCAATAAAACAGAACGGAATGCACTCCGTTCCCTTCAGTTCAGTTTTGTCCCCACTGACAATGAATGAGGACAAAACTGAAATGCAGGTATGAAAGTAGCCGCAACTATTCACATTCCCCATGTAATACCAATTCTGGAGCATCTACTCTTTTGACTCTATGATTTGCCGTTCCTTTATTATTCCTGCTAGAAGTTATGAATGAATTACTAACAGTTTGCAATGAAGGTCCAGATGGTTGGTACCAGTTGGGAGCGTGCCCCTGCACAGTCTGACAGTATCCAACTGCCCAATCCTTATTGCACTTGGGACAGTGTCACTGTACAGAGACACACCCAAAACTGGTAACACCCAGTTATCTATTTATTTATACATTTTAATGAGGAATAACAGAGGAATGGCGGACTGTACTGTAGTTACAAACATTAGATTCTCCAGAATTGTTATTTAATAGGAACTACAATTGCAGAGTTTACTAAAACAGACGTGACATGAGAGGTGAGAGGTCCTCTGTAACATTATGACTAGCGCACTTTTCAGTGTAGTAGGTGAGATTTCTAGATGTGATATATGTTTGTAACGATGAATGACGTATTTCTTTCCCTTGGCAGGGATGTACTGCTTGTTTTGTTGGCGAGATAATTGGTGTCAAAGAAATGCTAGTAAGTGATTAAGGGTGGGTTCACAAAAATCGTTGTATATTCCGTTATAACAGAATTTAAGGACGGAATGCAAAACGGAAGCCTTTAGAGGCGGAATGCAAAACGGAAGCCTTTAGAGGCATTCCATTTTGATCCATCCTAATATGAGCACAACTAACGATTCCGTCTTGTTCTGTAATGTAAGACAGAATAAAAGTCCTGTCGAGGGATACTTGTAAAATATCTGTTATCTGTTTGTCCTTGAAATAGGCCTAATTGGTTTAGGACAGGGATGCCCAACCTGTGGCCCTCTGGCTGTTGCAAAACTACAACTCCCAGCATGCTTGGACAGCCTGTAGCAGGTATAGCCAACCTGAGGCTCTACAGCTGTTGCAAAACTACAACTCCCAGCATACCCAGACTGTCTACAGCTATTAGCCTATAGCAGGGAATGCTGTGAGTTGTAGTTTTGCAACAGCTGGAGGGCCGCAGGTTGAGCATCCCTGGTTTAGGACATAAAAATATGGAATTCTGCTATAGATTATACTTATTTTATTCACTTATATAGCACTGACATATTCTGCAGAGCTTTACATTTTCTTAAAGGGAATTTGCCACCAAAATTCATAGATTTTTCGAGGTGCTTGCCCCTCATCAGTACAGAGTAGGATTCTGGGTGGCTGGATGTGATGCCTTGGATGTATCGACACACCAACACCCTGAAATTGCTGTATACGCATGTATCTCTAGGCTATTTTCCCTTGTCATGTCCCAAGGCTTGTTAAAAAAAGTTAAATTTTGACACATAGGGAGGAACTTCCCCCAATGTGGCGCTGGCAAGGCAGTTCTCTTTCCTTAGGAGACACCTCTTTGTATATTGTTTTCCAACAGAGCAATAAGAGCTAATAAGTCAGAGCCAGCGCCAATAAGTCTCTGTGCAGAGATCAGGATGGAGTAGATAAGCTGTGATATCACCTGTTATGAATGGTGGATCCTGTGTTATCTATACATATAGGTGATATCTGTCATTGTACTCCTGTCTGCAATGATAAGCATATAACTTATGTAAAGTGATCTGTACAGACCAAGAAGTGGTGCCTATTTTTAGGCTTAAAAAAACCCAAAACATTTTATGACAATTAAAAATAATCACCAGATACTATTTAAAATATGTCTAATATAAAAACATGAGTTAAAAACAATGGCAAAACACCTCTCACAAACACTATTTGAAACAAGTACCAAGACATGAAATAATATACCCTTGGTATCATCATACCCTTAGCAATATATACAATAATACAACATGCTTACAAGGGCAGCACGGTGGCTTGGTGGTTAGCACTGGGGAACTGAGTTCAAATCTTACCAGGGACAACATCTGCATGCAGTTTGTATGTTGGTGTATGCTATAAACATTTTGACTTCATTTTTGCTAAAATAAAAACTAATATAAAGTGAATGCTAATGTATATGTAGCTAAATAAAGAGCCACTTCCCTATGGCCACAGGAAAGTTGCACGATATTGCAATGACTAGCAGTGGAGTCGCAGTGCAACATTCCATGAAAAAGATGTGACAATTGCAAAAAATCCAAATTTGCTGGAATTTTGGTCCCAAACTGCATGTGACTTTGCCATCAGGGACCACAGTGTAAGGCTACTTTCACACTAGCGTTTTTGCTGGATCGGGTTGTATTATCTTTAACATAGCCAAGATGGATCCGTCATAAACTCCACTAAAAGTCAACGGGGGACGGATTCACTTTCTATTGTGTCAGAGAAAACGGATCCATCCCCATTGAATTGCATTGTGGATCATGACAGATCATCTTGCTTCACATCCCAGGACGGAAAGCAAACTGCAGCATGCTGCTCTCCGGTATGAGAATGGAACGGAATGCATTTTGGAGCGCTCCGTTCTGTTCAGTTACGTTCTGTCCCCATTGACAATGAATGGGGACAAAACGGAAGTGTTTTTTTTTTTTCCCGGTATTGAGACCCTATGATCTCAATACCGGAAAATGTAAACGCTAGTGTAAAAGTAGCCTAAGTTGTACACGATGTAGGACGTGCCTGTGACCTGGCCAAGTTGTGTACAGTGTGTAAAGTAGCCACAAGACAGCAAGTTGCAGACAAGTTGCTTAAATTCTTTTTGATGCATGACTTTTCTGAGACACGTCACTTTAAACAGCTTGGTTAAAAAAAAAGTTCTATAAAGATGTTATGAAGTATGAAGGCAAAATAAAAAAATATTCAAGTGCTCAGGGCTACGATTGGCCCAGCCCTCAAGGTGTTAAAAATAATGTTGTGAATTTCAGTCTTATATTTATTTTAGGGACGTATTGGAGCTTCCCTTGGTTTTGTTCTCGGACTTCCAACTGAAATAACTGGGGAACTTATTGTAAGTTTTTTTTAGAATTGCTTTATATTTGACTGTTTAATATGAAGTGAAAGACAATTTAGAAGATAAACAGGAAACAGGAGCATACATAGGAAACAGAAGCACAAACAGAAAACAGGAGCGTACACAGTAAACGGGCGTACACAGGAAACAGGGGCACAAACAGGAAACAGGAGCACACATAGGAAACAGGGGCAATGTCCCAATTCGGCACAAAGCGCGCTATACTCGCCTTGGATCCCAAGCAGTTGCATCCGGCAATCTCCACCGCAGCTCTCCTGTCTATCCCTGCGGGGAGAGCGTGGCTGTCAGCACCGACATTTCTGGCGCTCTGGCGCCCTCCAGTGGCCAGAATGCAGGTTGCACACTGCAGCTCCCTCGGGTGGCCAGTTAGTGTTATTACGGGCAATTGCTGGAACTTCCCTGTGAGGTCACATGACGTGCTCTAATGGGATGGCCTATATAAGACTTATAACCTGTTTTTCTGCACAAGCTCCTCTCGTCTTTGCAGTTATACTGTGGCACAAAGAAACCTGCATTTTTTAATTATTAAGTTTTCCTCTGTTTATATTTCAGCACAGCACAGGCGTTCTTGGTCCAGTTTTAGATTTCACATGTGGTTTGGTAAGAACAGCCCCCTCCTCCCCCAATCTATTTATTTTCAGCACATTTGAACAAAAGCCCTAAAACTGACCCTGTAACTAAGGACTCATGTACATGACCGTGTCTGTATTGCAGTAGGCAAACCACACCTTCCGTGTACAGTCCGCACTTTCCTTACTCTCATCACTAGAAATACGGACAGGAATAGGACATGTTTTATCATTTGCGTACCGGACACACAGATGCGGACCCATATAAATGAATAGGTCCGTGTGCAATCCGCAAATAATGCAGAACAGACACGGATGCAAAATACGGTTGTGTGCATGAGGCCTAAGGGAGTCGTTTTGGCAGAGCAGAAAGAAACATTTGTACAGAACTATTATGGTTGGAGTTATATTCAGTGATGAAATGTATCTCTGCAGGGTAATATTTGTAAATATTAAAATGTATCATCTTCTCTTTGTGTCTGATAAATTAGTGTAATCAATAAATCCATATAGGCAGCGCTAGAAAGTTAGCACGAAGAATAGAGAGTCTTTTTTGTGTCATTGCCTGCTTGTTATATAACATTATAATAATAGTGTAATCTTTTTTATCTGACAGTTAACTGGGGAACTCACCTCCAAGTGTGTGGCATTGCTTTCCAATGTAAGTGTCCTCCATAGGCATACTTATTGTTATGCTCCATTCACACGTCCTGTTTTTCTTTCCTGATTCGATCCTGATCCTGATCTGGATCCATTCATTTCAATGGGTCCTGAAAAAATCAGGATCGAATCAGGAAAGAAAAACAGGACGTGTGAATGGAGCCTTAGGCTGTATTCAGACAGCAGAAACTTCTGCACAGGAATATCAGTTCCAGTACTGTTCATTTTAATGGGTTTGTTTAGGCAGCAAACACTTGGATTTCTGCTCGAGCCATTCATATTAATAGGAAATGTCTGCAACTATTATGCTGTGTGCTAATATGGCCTTAACCATTAGAGGACCCTGAGATTTTCCATCTCTGCGTTTTTGTTTTTCACTCCCCGCCTTCCCATAGTCCTAACTTTTTTATTTTTCCGTTCACATCGCCTTATGAGGGCTTATTTTTTGCAGGACAAGTTGTACTTAACTTTAAGGGGTTTTTCAGGATTTTACTACTGATCAGCTGTTTCGAGAGCGCATCGGTGCTCCTGTGAGCGCCTCGGCTTTCTCTTAGCTTTTCCTAGGCCAGTGACGTCATGTTCATCGGTCACGTGGCCTAGGAGCAGCTCAGCCCCATTCAAGTGAATGGGGCTGAGCACGATACCAAGCATAGCCGCTGTACAATGTACGGCACTGTGCTTGGTAAGCTGCGAGAAGGTAGCGGCTCTCACAGGAGGGCAGGTGCTTTCTCAAACAGCTGATCGGCGGGGGTCCCAGGTGTCCGAACCCCACCGATGAGATACTGATGACCTATCCTGAGGATAGGTCATCAGTAGTAAAATCCTGAAAAACCTCTTTAATGGCGCCATTTACGGTTGCATATAATGTAGTGGGAAGCGGAAAAAAAATTCCAAATGGGGTAGAATTGGGAAAGAATGCAATTATGACAAAGGTTTTTATTTATTTATTTTTTTTACACCATACATTATGCGGGAAAATTGATGTTATCTTCATTCTCCAGGTCAGTACGGTTACAACGATACCACACTTGTATAATGTTTCTTGCGTTTTAATACTGAAAAAAATTAAAACCTTTAAGATATTTTTATGACCATATTCTGACCCCTATAACTTTTTTGTAGTTATGTGTATGGGGCTGTGTGAGGGCAAATTTATTGCGGGGCGATCTGTACTTAGAAGTGTGTGCGACTTTTTGATCACTTTTTATAAAAAAAATAAATTCTTGGGGAGTTGAAGTGAGAAAAAATGGCAAATTGGCACTTTTTATTTTTTTCCCCATTACACCATTTGCCGTATGACATTAATATTGTTATATTTTAATTGTATGGGCATTTTCGCACACAGCAATGCCCATGATATATATTCTTTTTATTGGTTAAGTATTTTTATTTTAAGGCAAGGGGTGTAATTTGAACTTTTATTTTTTTTATTTTTTATATTTCTAAAAACTTTTTTTTTTTTTTTTTTTTTTTACTTTTTAGGTTACTTTTTAGGTGACTATAACTGGCAATCATTAGATTGCCCATTGTGTTCATTGCACACTTTATTTTCAATATAACAATACAGTGCTGCCACCTAGTGGCCTTTATTGGTATATTCCTCTAATAGACTCTGAATCCTGCTTGAGGCTTCGGTCTATTAGATCAATGTAACAGGTTCCACGATATCAGCGGGGGAACACTGTTACAGTACACTTACGGACTGATCAGATGCCTGGTCACATTTGACCACGGCATCTGAAAGGGAAAATGTATGCGATAGCCGCAGAAACCCGGCGGCTATGGCACCCGCTGCACATGCGAGCGGGCGCCATGTTTAAAGACCGGACTTCTGCCGTACATGTACGACGGAGGTCCTCAAGGGGTTAAAATTACAAAGTGGGACATTAAAATTGCTGACACGCTATAAGGGGAAACAGCAGTGCTGTGATAAAGAATGATGTGGCCAAACGGGCCTTAATTAAACAAAAGAGACCGCACTGGTTAATTGTTAATGGCTGTGCTACCCCCTACAATACCGCACGGCCATTAACAATGCAGACTGGCTAAAACCGCACGCTCTCATTAGAGCCAGGTGTGTCCTGTTTGGGGCTGACCACGTGTGTATTGCCCTAACTCTCCACATCGTAGTGACAACAAATATGGCTAAAGTACAGATTTCAGATCAGTGACCATAATATAATAACCTTCCAATTGTCATTCAAAAGAGCGTTTCTTCAGGGAGGAAGAAAAATACCTAACTTCAAAAAAGCTAAATTTAGCCAACTAAGAGAGGCCATAGGCCTAACTAACTGGGACAAAGTCCTCAAAAATAAAAATACAGCCACAAAATGGGATATTTTTAAAAGCATCCTAATATCTAATTGTGAGAGGTACATACCTTATGGCAGTGATGGCTAACCTCGGCACTCCAGCTGTGGTGAAACTACGACTCCCAGCATGCTCCATTTATTTCTGTTGAGTTCTGAGAGCAGTCAAGCAAGGGGGGCATCTTGGGAGTTGTAGTTTTACCACAGCTGGAGTGCCAAGGTTAGCCATCACTGCCTTATGGGAATAAAAGGTTAAGGAACAAGAAAAAACCAATGTGGATAAATAGAGCTGTAAAGAAAGCAATAAATGACAAACAGAAAGCATTTAAATCACTAAAACAGGAGGAGAGCGAGGAAGCATTGAAAAACTACAAGGAAAAAAATAGAATATGTAAAAGACAAATAAAAACAGCCAAACTAGAGACCGAGAGATTAATCGCCAAAGAAAGTAAAACTAACCCTAAAATGTTCTTTAATTATATAAATGGTAAAAAGTATAAACCTGAAAGTGTCGGCCCCTTACAGAGTAATGAGGGGGGAGTTGCAGAGAGCGATGAGGAGAAAGCGAAGCTACTAAATATCTTTTTCTCCACTGTATTCACTGAGGAAAATAAACTGTCAGATGAAATGCAGAATATAAAAGTAAATTCCCCATTAAAAGTGCCCTGTCTGACCCAGGAAGAAGTAGAGCTGCGTCTTAAAAAGATTAAAATAGACAAAGCGCCAGGACCGGATGGCATACACCCCCGTATCCTAAGAGAATTAAGTAATGTCATCGCCAGACCCTTATTTCTGATATTTAAGGACTCTATACTGACAGGGAGTGTTCCACAGGATTGGCGCATAGCAAATGTGGTGCCAATATTCAAAAAGGGTCCAAAAACAGAGCCCGGGAACTATAGGCCGGTAAGTTTAACATCTCTCGTGGGTAAACTGTTTGAGGGTTTTCTAAGAGATGCTATCTTGGAGTACCTCAATGAAAATAAGCAAATTACTCCATATCAGCATGGCTTCATGAGGGATCGGTCATGTCAAACCAATTTAATCAGTTTCTATGAGGAGGTAAGTTCTAGACTAGACCGCAGCGAATCAATGGATGTCGTATATCTTGACTTCTCCAAAGCATTTGACACTGTACCACATAAAAGGTTAGTATATAAGATGAGAATGCTTGGCCTGGGAGAAAATGTCTGTATGTGGGTAAGTAACTGGCTCAGTGATAGAAAACAGAGGGTGGTTATTAATGGTACATACTCAGATTGGGTCACTGTAACTAGTGGGGTACCACAGGGGTCAGTATTGGGCCCTATTCTCTTCAATATATTTATTAATGATCTTGTAGAAGGCTTGCACAGTAAAATATCAATTTTTGCAGATGACACTAAACTGTGTAAAGTAATTAACACAGAAGAGGACAGTACACTGCTACAGATGGATCTGGATAGACTGGAGGCTTGGGCAGAGAAGTGGCAGATGAGGTTTAACACTGACAAATGTAAAGTTATGCATATGGGAAGGAATAATGCAAGTCACCAGTACATACTAAATGGTAAAATATTGGGTAACTCTGACATAGAAAAGGACCTAGGAATTTTAGTGAACAGAAATCTAAGCTGCAGAAACCAGTGTCAGACAGCTGCTGCCAAGGCCAATAAGATAATGGGCTGCATCAAAAGAGGCATAGATGCCCGTGATGAGAACATAGTCCTGCCACTTTACAAATCACTAGTCAGACCACACATGGAGTACTGTGTACAGTTCTGGGCTCCTGTGAACAAGGCAGACATAGCAGAGCTGGAGAGGGTTCAGAGGAGGGCAACTAAAGTAATAACTGGAATGGGTGGACTACAGTACCCAGAAAGATTATCAAAATTAGGGTTATTCACTTTAGAAAAAAGACGACTGAGGGGAGATCTAATAACTATGTATAAATATATCAGAGGTCAGTACAGAGATCTCTCCCACGATCTATTTATCTCCAGGACTGTGACTGTGACGAGGGGCCATTCCTCTGCGTCTGGAGGAAAGAAGGTTTGTACACAAACATAGAAGAGGATTCTTTACGGTAAGAGCAGTGAGACTATGGAACTCTCTGCCTGAGGAGGTGGTGATGGTAAGTTCACTAAAAGAGTTCAAGAGGGGCCTGGATGTATTTTTGGAGGGTAATAATATTACAGGTTATAGTTACTAGAGAGGGGTCGTTGATCCAGGGAGTAATTCTGATTGCCTGATTGGAGTCGGGAAGGAATTTTTTCCCCTAAAGTGGGGAAAACTGGCTTCTACCTCACAGGTTTTTTTTTGCCTTCCTCTGGATCAACTTGTAGGAAAACAGGCCGAACTGGATGGACAGATGTCTTTTTTCGGCCTTATAAACTATGTTACTATGTTACTATGTTAACATTTAGAACGGAGCAGATTTTCCATCTAAAAATGTGCAAAGTTTAATGATCACCCCCCTATGAGCACTTTAAAGGGGTTCTCCGGGAATTAAGAAAATGAAAATACTTAAATGTTACTTTGATATAAATATATTCCCAAATACCTTTTATTAGTTATATTTAGAGATGAGCGAACGTGCTCGTTACGAGCACTGTAGCGCTCGGCTCCCCTGCGAACAAATGCCCGCAGGCATTGCAGATCCGTCCTCAGCTGCATGTAAGTGAATGGGGACGGATCGTTTGGTATGACACTCATACCAAACCGATCCGTCCCCACTGACTTTCAGTCGGGTGAGGAGGACGGATCCGTTTGGTATGAGTGTCATACCAAACCGATCCGTCCCCATTCACTTACATGCAGCTGAGGACGGATCTGCAATGCCGGCGGGCATTGCTCAGGGGAGCCGAGCGCTACAGTGCTCGTAACGAGCACGTTCACTCATCTCTAGTTATAATGGCTCGTTTTGTCTGGGTAGCAATCATTACAAAAAATAAAATGGCTGCCATCCTATTACTACACACAAAACCTGTCCTAATCACACAGCAGAACAAATTACTTCACAACACTGAGGTAAAGAGCTGCCTCATCCTCCTCTCTGCTCTGCTTGTCAGGGATTATGATCCTGTATACAGCTGATAAGATCAGCTGAATCTCTGTAGGAATGAAGTTCATGAGGCAACATTTTCTGAAGTAACTTGTCCTGCTGTGCGATTAGGACAGGTTTTGTGTGTACTAATAGGATGGTGGCCATTTTATTTTCCCTGATGATTGGTCCCTAGAAAAAATTATAACTAATGAAAGGTATTTGGGAATATATTTAGAATAAAGTAATATTTAAGTATTTCCATTTTCTTAATTCCCGGAGAACCCCTTTAAGGAAAAATGTCTGTGTATTTATAAGACTTGTATTTTTAATTGTAGATCTTAAGCTGACACTGTGTCTTGTGTTTTCTTTAGAGCGATCTTAAGTCAAAGGCTGGCTCCTTGAAAAACATGTCCTGCATGGTAAAAAATCAGTAATGTAACCACTAAATTGTTTAATAGCACTGTAGCATTGTGTCACTGTAACAGTGTCGGACCAGGGCGTTGCCATTACACCTAGAGGCTCTGCTCTCTGCAACTGCCGCTGCACCAGATCCGCACCAAAAACTACATGTGTGACTTGCGGTTTTTGTAGCACATTTGATACAGATTTTCTGCAGATCTCACCCTTTCATTGAAATAGGTTGAAAAGGGTAAAGTCTGTATCACAAATTGCTCAAACAATTGCCCGGCCGTGGCTGTTGCCCTGTCGTGGCTGTATTGCGGCCCGCATACGGGACCGTAATACATGGGCACAGGCCGTGTGCTCCCCACATCACGGATCGCAGACCTATTCACTTGATTGGGTCTGCAATCCAGGAGATACGGAAGCACAGATCGGAACCCCATGGAAAAACTACAGACTGCTTCCATTGTGTTTCTGTCTACTGCACTACTTTTTTGTGGTGCGGACCGTCGGATGCGGATTGCTCATCCCATTCTAGTGAATGGGTCTGCGATCCGCATGTGCCGGCCCCACGGTTGGTGCCCGTGCATTGCAGACTGCAAATTGCGTAGGCATGAGCCCTAAATGCTATTATTGGTTAGAGGGACTGATGCCAATGCCTGAAAATGAATGAGCAGAGACTGTCGATCAGAGTGAAGTGACATTATTTAACTACAGTGTTTTATTTCTAGGCAAAAAAAGCCACTATGGATGTGCCGCTCACTGTTGAGATTTTGGTAAGAAAATGCTTTTCAGATTTTTTTTCCTATTATAAACCATATTACCAATATATTCCGCAGTACCTACTAGAGACGCAGGAGACGGGTACTATATAAAACCCCCCTATATAAAGTGCAGATAGTGAGGCCACAAGAAGAGCATTGGATTTGCTGTGCATATTAACCCTTTCAAGACCGTGGGATTTTCTTTTTTTGCTCCCTGCCTCTCCCTGGAGCCATAACTTTATTTTTTCATTCACATAGCTGTATGAGGGCTTGATTTAGTTGTACTTTCTAATGGCACCATTTAATATTGCACACAATGTAGTGGGAACCTGGAAAAAAATCCAAGTAAGGTAAAAAATGAAATTCAGTCATAGTTTTCTGGGTTTTCTTTTTACAGCGCTCACTAGGTGATAAAACTGACCTGTGTTTTTTATTTTTTTTTAAGTCACCATAGGTGACTACAACAAGCGATCGTTTGATTGTCATTTGTATTAATTAATGGATTTTTTATCAGTTACCAAATACACAAGTCAGTATATTCCAATACAGTGCTGCCACCTGCAGGTCTGTATTGAAATATACCAAGCTGGCTCCGGCCTATCACTACAATGTAACTGCTTCCCCAGTCTTAACCAGGGGAAGCTGTTACTGTTGCTGGAGCACTCAGAGCCCGCATTTTCTCCACGCTGATGCTGTGACCACATTTGACCATGGCATCTGTGGGGTTAAACGTCTGCCTAATTCAGTACTCTGATGATGTTTGGTTCAGGTTTTAAGTGATCTCTTGTGTGATGAGATGTTCATATAGTACCATTCCCTTATCTGAGAAAGTACAATAACCATTTTTATTTGGACTGTGTAATAATTCAAATATTAAGTTCTCAAATTAATTTAACCCCTTAAAGGGGTTTTCCAGTTTGCATCGACATCCTTGTGTAATGTATTTCTTTTATCTTTATTGCAGCTCTTTCTTATTTCCTATGATGTTGTGTCCATGGGTGTGTCAAAGAAGCAAAAGGGGCAGTGATGGGGGAGCTTCGATGTGACTGGGTGGGAGGAGCTATAAAGTAGCTGGGTGGTGTTAGTGGATGTGCCGGAGCTGTGGCAGAAAAAGACAATCATTCGTTAAAATATAACAGTGAAAAATTCTTTGAGGTTAAACTGAAAAAACTCACAATTGCACCACATTTTTGGGGGGTTTGTTTTCACGGTATGTGCTAAAATGACGATATCCTTATTGTGCGGATCAATATGATTACAGCAATACCAAACTACTATTGTTTTATTATGGTTTTACCATTAAAAATATAATCCTTTGAGAAAAAAAATAATTTCTTTGCATCGCCATATTCTGACACTCTTGGAGGAATTGTTTTTTTTTTTTGCACAGCAAGCTGTAGCTTGTATTAATACCATTTTTGGGTTACATACAGCCATTTTATTTAAGTTTTTGTAGGGGCAAAGAGACTGAAAAATGGCAATTTGGCATTTTGATTTATTTTTCCACTCTTAACATGTACCAGACGGAAGAAATACTTTTATAATTTGATTTATCAGACATTTTCAGATGCAGTGATGCCAATTATTATTAGTCTTTATATGCAAAATTGGAAAAGGAGGGTTATTCGAAGGTGAGTTTTTTTTTTTTTTCTTTTTTTTTTATTTAATTTTTAACTTTTTAACATTTCAATTCCTCCTTGGGGATTTGGACATTGCTTATAACAGACTGCAATATTATACTATTGAAGTTTATGGGAATTCTTCTCTCTGCCTACTAAGCCATGCCTGAGGCAGAGCTTAAAGGCTATGTACACCTCTGAGGGCTTCTTTTATTATTGCACTGTACTCATTTTAAGCTAATAAATCATTTTCCAGCATCTTGTACTGTCCATATCCGTAGTTCCGCGCCGCAGCCCACTAAAAATATAGAGCATGTCCTACTCTTGTCCGCAATTACGGACATGAATAGGCATTTTCTAAGATAGTGGCGGCCATGTGTGGTCTGCAAATTGTGGAACCACCATGTTTTGTTTTTTTTTCAGTTTGGATCCCCCTGACCTATTTTCACCATGTAAACCAATCCTTTTTTTTTTTCACCCTGTACATAGCACTTCCTGTTCCTGTATCCACCCAAACCCATGATGCACTTCTTCTCTCTCTGCCACTCCTCCAACACCCAGCTAGTTTACAGCTCCTCCCACCCAGCTAGTCACATAGACACAACCCTATCACTGCTCTGCCCATGGACATAACATCACAGGAAATAATAAGGAGCTGCATGGACATGATCATGTGACCACAGCCCAGAATGGAAGATAGGATCAATCGAGGTGAACGATACATCACAAAATGACAGCTATCTTCATCAATTATTATTTTAAAGGATGTGGATGCAAATGGGAAAACCCCTTTAAGGAAAGGCTTCTCTGAATATATAAGAAAGTTTGCAGCATCCTGTTTCTAGTGACATAGCGGTATGGATAGTGTTTGCTTCATGGTGACCTCGATCTAGTTAAACTGAGACAAAATACAATGTTACAAATGCTCATGGTTTACTTTGTCTTTTTATTTTTAATAGAGGACTGCTGGCTGCATAGGGGGTAACTTGCTGGGCCTTGAAGATACATTGGTAAGATACTTAAGTCTATATTGGGTATCGGTAGAAATAGGATTCTAAAAAAACGCCTTTTCCCAATGCCCAGGAAACAAATTGTTATTATATACAAGCAGAATTTTATAATTATTAAAAATTGTTTTGAAAACAAAAACATTGAAGATTATGATACAATACAGATGACATCACTATAGATGACATATATTCCTTTCCAAATTTTTCCATGCACTAAATATTAGCTTCCCCTTCAAGAACTGGGAAAGCTATAATGTTCCTCCCATCAACTGGGAAAGCTGAGTGACAAGCTGTAAGGTCCCCACTCCAAGGGTTGAGAAAGCTTTTTGACACCAATAATGCCACTCAAGAACTGGGAAAGCTGAGTGACAACCTATAACTGAGTGAAAACCTAATCTTCCTGCCAAAGGACAGATACCACATGATGGATGACTATTACCATTAAAATTATATTCCACACTACCAAACATACAGGAGAATACAGCATCACATACCTACTACACCCAGTGATGTTTCCTCTCAGTGATGTTTCCTCACCTCTTCCATTCTGATCAGACTGCCATGTTGACTTCCTTCAGCCATATGTTGTCCCTGCAGAGTTTGACATGTAGACATCTTAGTTTTCTACTTTTCCATTATCCTCCCACCTTCTGAACACCCCATTCTGACACCCTCAATGCCGTGCCAATTGTCTTCTCCAATACTATACTGCAGACACAGATAGTCTCCCTGAAATATTAGTAATACACAGATAGTGCCCCCTTCAATAATTGGCTCACAGTATGAAAGATAATTGCACCCAGCAAATCAGACAGTAACAATGCTACAAACATAGTATCTGCCAAAATAATTGTGCTAAGCTGATACTGTGCCATTGTGCCCCCACAGTAATAGTGCTTTCAAAAGTACCACCAATAGTAAAAATTCTCTGCCAGGGTACATTTACTGGTAACAGTACCCTCAATAGTAATAATGACCCCCATAGTGCCCCCAGTAGTAATAATTCCACTTATAATATGTGCCAGTACATAAAATACCCCTTATAATGCATGCCAGTACAAAAATACCCCTTAATAATGTCTGCCAGTACAAAAAGGCCCCTTATAACGTGTGCCAGTACAAAAATACCCCTTCATAATGTGTGCCAGTACAAACAATACCCTTATAGTGCATTACAGTATGGAAATACACCCTTAAAAAGTATGCCAGTACAAAAAAAAAAACCCATATAATAGGTTCCAGTACAAACAATGCCCCCTTATACTATGTGCCAGTACTAAAATATCCCCTTATAATGCGTGCCAGTGCAAAAAAAGGTGTCAGTGCAAAAAATGCTCCCCAATAATGCATGTCAGTATAAAAATGCCCCTTTATAATGTGTGCCAGTACAAAAAAATGCCCTAAATGTATGCCAGTAGAAAAATAGATACAACTGATTATGAACCCCCTAAGAGGAAACCCATCGGGAATATATATCTCCAAAGTAGCAGTCCGTAACAATCCCCCTATTGGGCTCCCATGCATATACTTAAAACTTAACCTTTATTGTGAAAATAAATATAAAATAAAAAAGTGTCCCACAAATAATTATAAAACCCAAGTCGCCGCAATTGAATTTGAGCTGTCTATAAAATAGTTACCAGTGAGTGAGAAACTGGGGATCTGTGAGGCAATAATATAATACTGTTAACAGCCAATAGGTCATATAGGCCTTCTGATGCACCTACTTACACTCACCGGCCACTTTATTAGGTACACCATGCTAGTAACGGGTTGGGCCCCCTTTTGCCTTCAGAACTGCCTCAATTCTTCGTGGCATAGATTCAACAAGGTGCTGGAAGCATTCCTCAGAGATTTTGGTCCATATTGACATGATGGCATCACACAGTTGCCGCAGATTTGTCGGCTGCACATCCATGATGCGAATCTCCCGTTCCACCACATCCCAAAGATGCTCTATTGGATTGAGATCTGGTGACTGTGGAGGCCATTTGAGTACAGTGAACTCATTGTCATGTTCAAGAAACCAGTCTGAGATGATTCCAGCTTTATGACATGGCGCATTATCCTGCTGAAAGTAGCCATCAGATGTTGGGTACATTGTGGTCATAAAGGGATGGACATGGTCAGCAACAATACTCAGGTAGGCTGTGGCGTTGCAACGATGCTCAATTGGTACCAAGGGGCCCAAAGAGTGCCAAGAAAATATTCCCCACACCATGACACCACCACCACCAGCTTGAACCGTTGATACAAGGCAGGATGGATCCATGCTTTCATGTTGTTGACGCCAAATTCTGACCCTACCATCCGAATGTCGCAGCAGAAATCGAGACTCATCAGACCAGGCAACGTTTTTCTAATCTTCTACTGTCCAATTTCGATGAGCTTGTGCAAATTGTAGCCTCAGTTTCCTGTTCTTAGCTGAATGGAGTGGCACCCGGTGTGGTCTTCTGCTGCTGTAGCCCATCTGCCTCAAAGTTCGACGTACTGTGCGTTCAGAGATGCTCTTCTGCCTACCTTGGTTGTAACGGGTGGCAATTTGAGTCACTGTTGCCTTTCTATCAGCTCGAACCAGTCTGCCCATTCTCCTCTGACCTCTGGCATCAACAAGGCATTTCCGCCCACAGAACTGCCGCTCACTGTATGTTTTTTCTTTTTCGGACCATTCTCTGTAAACCCTAGAGATGGTTGTGCGTGAAAATCCCAGTAGATCAGCAGTTTCTGAAATACTCAGACCAGCCCTTCTGGCACCAACAACCATGCCACGTTCAAAGGCACTCAAATCACCTTTCTTCCCCATACTGATGCTCGGTTTGAACTGCAGGAGATTGTCTTGACCATGTCTACATGCCTAAATGCACTGAGTTGCCGCCATGTGATTGGCTGATTAGAAATTAAGTGTTAACGAACAGTTGGACAGGTGTACCTAATAAAGTGGCCGGTGAGTGTACATCTGTACAGTCACATTGTCACTCTCTCTGCACACTTCAAACAATTATTGCAGCGACCTGATAGTTTTATAATTATTTGTGGGGCAATTGTTTTTTTTAATTATTATTTTTACAATAAAGGTTAAATTTTAAGTTTATGGATAAGAGCTCAGTATAGGTATTATTATGGGCTTTTTAGCCCTTTGATGTTTTCCAGTACAAAAATGCCCCTTAATAACATGCCAGTACAAAACATGCCTCTTTTAGTGTCTACAGAAAAACCAAGGTTCCCATAGTGCCCACTTATGTGTGCCAGTTCAAAAAAAAATACCACACTCCCTTGATATAGTCACAGCTATCACCTTGTGCTAGAAAAAGCCCTGATGAAGGAGTCTGAACATCTTTTATGATTCACACCGAAAATCTGCTTTCTCCCAGTGGAGTCTAAATATATGAATTGTGATATGCATTTATATGTGTATAATGTGTAATATATATATATATGTGTGTGTGTGTGTGTATATATATATATATATATATATATATATTTTTTTAATTTGCATCTATTTGCTCATATAGTTTCATCTATTAAATTAACATTTTTTTAGGCACATCTCACTGGAGGCGTTGCCCAAACACTTGATTCACTTTTGAAGCCCCTTCTTCATGCAGTGCTGGTGATGTATACTATATTTTCATAATTTGTATCCTAGTCTATTATTTTCTTTAGGAAATGTCTCGTTTGTGAGCAGGGGCGATTGGACCTTACAGGGAAATTTCCCAGTGGGCCGATGCCCATGGGGCTGCTTAGGCCCTCCTCTGGACCGGCCAGTGGAAGTATTTTGTGTTGGCAGCAGTATTTTTGTGATGGACTGTGGTATTTGGTATTGTTGGGGTGATATAATGTGCCACAATATGGTACTGCTGGACCTGCCTTCCATCAATTAGGACCCAAATACAAAACAGGGCCCCTTTAAGTTCCCAGTCCGCCCCTGTTTGTGAGCTTGATAGGACTTTCCAGTCAACATGTTAAGGGATTGCATGAGTGAAGAATCACACTTCATACATTTTCACACACTCATTTATGCATTTTCTGACAATTATTAAGGATTCCCAGCAATAATTTCTCAACTTCTTATTGTATGCCGGTTTGGATCTGTGTATCTGGAGAATGCGCCAAATTTATGCAGGGGTAAAATCCTTTCATAGATATGTCTTCTGGCGTGAATATGGAAAACTGTGGCACGCCAGCTGCACCACCCACTCCACGCCCGCTTTTCTCGATAGCGCTAGTTATGTCTGTTGTTCTGTTCTGTTCAGGGGCAAATTGGCCATAGACCCTACAGGGAAATTTCCTGGTGGGCCGATGCTCCAGGGGGCCACCCAAGCTTTCCTGATGGCCACAGGCCAGGTACATAATGATCTGATGCTCAATGGCCACAGTTACTCTCCTGAACTCAACTGTATTGCTGTCCTCAGGACAATGATACAGTTGAATACAGGAGAGGGCGACAGCATTTTGTGCTGCACTGTGGTATATGATTCTGCAGCGGCGGTATGTTGTGCTGCACTGCAGTATTACAGGCTCTGCCTACTTCTGTTGTTCCTGACTGCTTATGTTCCCCTGCCTTCTATCAATTTAGTTTCGCCTACAACATGGGACTACTTTTAAGTTTTTTTTCCAGGGCCACTTTAAATTACCAATCTGTCCTTGGCTCTGTTAGAGGGGCATAAGAGCAAAAATGAAGGAAGTGCCAGATTCTGCAAATAACTGACGAAAACAGAGCTGAGGAGACCCCACTGATTATTACCCCTTAACGGATTCTGCTGTATATGCATTAGCATACCAGCTGAGCTCACTCCATACAAAGTGGGTGCCGGTTATGTAATTCAGCAGGCACCCGCCATCAGTGATCGGGATTGGTGATGTCACCGATCCTTTAGATGCCGTTGTCAATAATGACCGTGGCATCTGTGGAGTTAGACCAAGGAAGGAGCCTCCCCCTGTCCAATGATCGGAGCCTCCACAATGAAATCACAGGGCTCCGATTAATTGCCATGACAGCCTTGACCTTGTGAAAAATCCCTAGCCAGCAAAGGAGGCAATATGGGCAATCACAATACATTAGTAAGTGCCTTGTATTAACTTTCTCTACATAATAAATGCCACTTGGTAAAGTGAGACAACCCCTTTAGGCCTGTCACACACGACCGTGGAACACGGTCCGGTACGGGCCATGAAAGTCCGGACCGTGCTCCCTCTGTACAGCGGTGGCCTCAGGAAGCGCACGGCGTCATAGCAACCAATGACGCCGTGTGCTCCAGTCCTCAGAGGGAGCACGGTCCGGGCTTTCACGGCCCGTACCGGCCCGTGTTCCACGGTCGTGTGTGACAGGCCTTAGAGGGAAACTGGGGTCCCTTCAGTTTCCGTTCACTTGTCTGCTTTCTTAGCATAAAAACATCCTGCATGTGGGGCTTTTTTGTCCACTCTTTTTGTCAGAGCCTCCAAAGCAGATGTAAACCAGCCCTAAATTGCTAAATTAATTCTAAGGGGCTGTTCAGACGACCGTGATACTGCGGGTCCGCAAAAATGCAGATCCGCAATACCATGGATGCCGAGTGTGTCCCGCAATTTGCTGAACACACATCGCCGCACCCTATAAAAGATGCTTATTCTTGTCTACTGTTGTGGACAAGAATAGGACATGTTCTATATTTTCTTGCGGAGCCGCGGCATTTAGGATTCACAAAGCAAGGATACCGGGTGTGTGGGTTCCGCATTTTGTGGAACGGAATGGCCAGCCCAATAATAGAAATACCTATTCTTGTCCGCAAAACAGACAAGAATAGGACATGTTCTATATTTTTTGCTGGGCCACGGAACAGAAGTACGAATGCGGACAGGACACGGTCTGTTGTCCGCACTTTTACGGCCCCATTGAAGTGAATGGAGACAAATATTCATTTGTCTGAATGAGCCCTAAGGCAGTGATCTTGGGTGTGACAGGTGTGAATGAATGGGGTCCCAGCGTGACTCGCAGCTGCTACCCCAGAATTGCAGAAAATTCAACCCTTCTGTCACGTCCAATATCGCTGTGTAGCACCCGCCTAAGCCTCACATTAAAGCTCGTCTCTGAACTCTGCCTAGACGTCCTGTGTCAACTATTGAATATGGAGCCCAAAACTGAATCCCATATTCAAGAAGTGGCCTAACAAGAGATTTATAAAGGAGTTATATGACATTGGGATCACTGTTTTTTTCTTCTTCTCTTTTTTATAATATAATATAAATGTTAGTTCTAACACAATATATTCCATTACAGGGAATTCCTGGGGTTGGTGACATTGTAGGAGGCATCGTATGTACAGCGGTAAGTATGGTTTATATGGTTGGTCTATACAATGTACTATCTGTTCCACAATACCCAAGGACAACTTATGTTTCTGATATATTTGGTATGTGACTGTTTCATGAAACTGTTGTGAGGATAGTCTATACATGTGTCATACTATGGTCATTTTCTGTAAGACCCTCATTCATGATGGGTCTGAGGAGGTTGTTTAGCCAATAAAATATATAGTATAAGTTAAAACAACCCTCAATCTCTGCTGTGATCTAAGTCCTAGTCTCGGCATCCAGTTATGCAGTGCAGATTTGTCATTCAGCATGAGCAACTGTCCAACTACAGCACTAAGAGAGAAAAATGTGATACAGGGTAGGAGCTCAGGGAAAAGGACCAGGATGATGTGATACCCACTGTGGTGGTGAGAATCGCATCCAGAGGAAGAGATGATATGGTTCAATACAAATATATATTTACATATAAATCTTTTTTATTGAGAATAAAGAGGCATATAAACAAGGCATCATATAGTCATACAGAGTTTTGTGATCAGTAGTATTGGCCCATTGATGACGCCACAAATATTCAAGCCTAACAAGGGTAACACATAAAAGGAAAGGTCTCACATACAAGGGGAGACGTGTTCAATCTGACGTTCACATTGTAACAGTCCATCCTGATCTAGAGTCCATGGATAGTAATGGAACAAATGTTTGGCAACTGTATATACAGTAGCGTACATAGAGAAATAAGGGCCCCATAGAAAGGATCAAATCAGGCCCCCCACAGAGGGCAGAAGGGTTTCCACCCTTGGGCCATTTTTTCACTGCCTCATTTGCTAAAAGTTGTTTATTTAGAGGGTAGAGTCCTGACCAAGTTTTCACCTCCAGTAGAAGAGGAGAGGACCCCAACTAAGACAGGGGCCCCCTCTTGCCCTGGGCCCCATAGCAGTCGCATGGTCTGCAACTATGGTATTTGCGCCCCTGTGTATAAATACATGACAGATGTATAGGTCGAGGTCAAGTCAAAAATACATAACATAGCATACGCCCAAATTAAAATACCAAGGTGTAGGCCACATCTAAACCCTAAAATACCAATATTATATTTTAAACATCCACAGATATTGTGTATTAGGGTCTGTGTACCTCTTTTTAGGTTGGACACTGATGTGGAGAATGATTATGATCCACAACGTCTCCAGGGTTTTGGATCTTCAGATGATTTTAGGTCCAAAGAACAATAATACAAAGAATTAAACATAGGCTGAGTTCACATCAGCATTCAGTCTTTCCGTTCTCCCGCTACGTTATAAGAGCAGGAGAACAGAAAGGACGGATTCTGCACATAACTGAGCTAAACGAGCCTACGTGCCCCATAGACTATAATGGGGTCTGTTAGGTTTCCACTCAGAGGAAGACTTTTGAAGCCGAGACAGAAGACCTGCATGCACAACTTTTGTCTGCTTCAAAAATCATAATACTCTATGCAACCAAAAGTATGTGGACATCAGACCACCATGAGCTTGTTGGCCATCCAATTCCAAAACATAGAACATAGGCATTGATATGAAGTTGCCCCCCTTTTGAGAAGGCTTTCCGAAAGATTTTGGTGCTTGTGAAAATTTGCTCCCATTCTGCCAAAAGTATCTTTGTGAGGCTAGACACTGCTGTTAGAAGGTCTGGCTCGAAATGACAGTTTCAGTTCATCCCAAAGAATATGCAAAGAGGTATCTCCCAGGGAAGAAGAACCATCTCGCAAGCGACATCTTTTGGAAGTGTCTCGCTCTGAATTAAAGTCCAACTTTTTAACAGGACTTGGGACTTGACAAGGGAAAATAGCCAAACGAAGTATACCTCTGTAGACAGCTGTCTTCAGTCTGGCCTTGTCTACATTTCCGTGTCCGTGAAAAAATGTCCTTGTTTCATTCTGTCTGTGAAGGACCTGTGTTTGGTCTGTGTGTCCATTTTTACCCTCCATGTGTCATCTGTAATCCAAAGACATTGGTTTGCTGAAAATTAATTTCCAGAGCATCAGTGAAAAACGGACGCACCATGGGTGCCATCCGCATTGTGTACGTGATTTTCACAGATGCATAGACTTCAAAGGGCGTGTTTAATCTGCATCACGGACCAAATTAGTGTTTCCGTGATTCTTTTACTGACCCACAGTCAGTTAAAATATACTCATGTGTGAACAGACACATTCAAATGAATTGATATGAGTGCTGTCTGCAGAAAATGGGTACGTGTGCTGCACATATCAGTGGAAAACGGAAATGTGGATGAGGCCTAAGGGAGCTTGCCCCTCATCAGTGTACAGTAGCCTTGGAGGCAGTTTAGGCAGGGTACTGGCTCTCATTAAAGGGGTTGTCCGGGCTTTTAATATTGATGACCTATCCTCAGGATAGGTCATCAATATCAGATCGGCTGGGGTCTGACACCCGGCACCTGCATTGTTCAGCTGTATGAGAAGATGGGTTTACATACTTTTGTCCACCTGTGCAGGCCAATGGTCAGATGTCAATGACGAGCAGAAAAGATATTCGGCCACTGGTTATATACAAGAATATCTCCTTTCAGTAGAATCAGCAAAGAGCTTGTAAATTGTGAGAAACAGAAACACATGTCTATTAGCGGCATTCTTTTTCACGTCACATATTAATAATGAATGTATATCATGATGAGAATGTTATTTCCCTTCATATAATTCAAATATTTATTTCCTACAGCTGGGTCTTGTAGTAGGATTACTGGGTGGTGTTCTTGGCGCTATTGGTTAGACAAAGAAACATCATACGGTTGTGGTAAGTAAACGCCTCAATCTAGTTCCCATGGGTGACAGTGCATAGTGCCGCTCGGCAGCAGAATCCACATGCTGTTAGCTGGCGGGCTGTATCTGTACTCACCATTGTTTCCAGTCTATATGTACAGGCACATCCTAGCAATTAATGGTAGTCTGCATGCGGATCTCGCGGCCACATATGGCCACATGGCCATATGGACGAAAATGGCACAGGATTTGCTAGGTAACCACCTTCCATTGTTTTCAATGGGAATCTGAGTTGTCATTAATTTGGCCATGGAAACCACAGTGGTGTGTGCTCTTGAAGATTAGCCCAGTGGAATGAGGCTGAATAGTGATGGCCTATCCCCAGGATAAGTCATCCATATTAGGAGTTTTCCGGAAATACAGTATTGGTGACCTATCCTCAAGATAAGTCATCACTATCTGATCAGTGGGGGTCTGACTCCCAGTAACCTACCGATCAGGTGTTTGAAAAGGCATATTGTATATTGCAGGGATGCTCAACCTGTGGCCCTCCAGCTGTTGTAAAACTAAAACTCCCACCATGCCCTTCTGTAGACTTATAGTTGTAGCCTGCCTAGGCATGCTGGAAATTGTAGTTTTGCAACAGCTAAAGGACCGCAGGTTGGGCATCCCTGGTATGTTGTATAGTGGCTATGCTTGGTATTGCAGCTCAGACCCATTTACTTATGTTACCTCATTTTCACCAATATATCTATAAGAGCACTGCCCCACAGAAGATTGCATACACATCCCGAACATACCTGTGTGCACTGTGTGTGTGTATTACATGTCGAGGAAAAGCACGTTTATTCTGCAGGAAAACAGCTCTCAAGTGCCCAGCTCAAGTGGCCAAAGCAAACCAGACTGAAGAGGGGAGGGCTGCTTTAGTTGCTCATATCTTGGGATTGGTAGCCAATAGAAACCTGACCGTGTCTGAAAGCTGGCATTCCAACCTTTCAAACGATACCAGAATCATAGCATTACATCCACTATATCAGAAGATATAGCTGTTAGAAATCGGGTGAAGCTGTTTTTACTTTCACTTTCAGCTGGGCACTTGGGAGCTGTTTTCCATCAGAATAAAAGTTCTTTTCCTGGACATGGAATAAAAGCACAAAGTGCACAAAGCTATGTATGAAATGTGTCTGAAATCTTCTGTGGGGCAGTGCTCTTAGTTATATTGGTGAAAAATAGCTGACATACTCCCTTTAAATGGTACAGAGCAGCAAATAGGCAGTTTGACTGATGAACAGCCTGCAACGCTCACCGAGGCACTGCATCCTCTTCAAAAAGATGGTGTGCAGCAGGTGTGCCGAAGAGCAGATATTGATGACCTATCCTGAAGATAGGTTATCAGTATTAACTCCTGGAAAATCTCTTTAAAGGGATTGTCCAGGTTCAGAGCTGAACCCGTATATATACTCCTTTTCACCCCTCCGGCCCATTTTGTGGACAAGAATAGGCTTTTTTTTTTTTACAGTAGGTCCTGTGGAAACTGCAGGATGCACATGGACAGCATCTGATTTGCAGACTGCAAAACAGACACTGAAGTGTTCAAGAGACCTAACAGGGATTTGTCTCATCACCTTTTAGCTAAAGGGTATCCAGACTTTCAGCAAAGGCTACTTTCACATCTGTCCTTTATTTCCATTCTTATAGAACAAAAATAATGGATGTGCCAGATTTGGCACATAACTGCGGCAAACTGAGCCTAAGAGGCCCCACTGACTATAATGGGATCTATTAGGTTTCCATTCAGAAGAACGTTTTTGTAGCAGAGAACAAACTCCTGAATCCAGGACTTTTCTCTCCACCATTTTTAACGAATTCTCTGACAGAGGCTCCGATGTGAAAGGAGCCTTACCACATTATTCACATTATTCCATGATGATATGTCTAATATATGTAATATACTGTACACTCCTTTATTCTCCACAGGAGCTCAAGCTTCCAACACTAAAGAGTCTGAAAAATGGAAACTAACAAAATGGATCATTTTCAATCTTCTGATTTTCTGAAATGTTTTTGGATCATCTGTTTATAGAGATTTACTAAATTCATAAACATTGTTTGTGTTTAATTTTTCTCTTTTCTTCAAAACAAACAATAAACTCCCTGCAGATTAACCCTGTGTTTTTTTTAAATAAAATTAAATTGTGTAACCTGTGAAGCTACCGATATATGTCATATAATATCTCATCAGCAATGTGCTACCGACAGTGATAATCCTGTATGTGAATCAATGATCATAGTAACGATCCTTTATCCCCCTACAGTATAATGATTGCTGCAAGTCAATGGAGGTAAATGAGCTGTATCAGAGCTCATTAACGACAGATCAGTGGCCCATGTAAATTGATCTTAATAGGGATGATCAAAGCAAGGTTGAGCAGTATCGTTCTTTTCATGGTTGTCACTCTTCAATGGGAAGAAAGGACTAGGCAGTAGGGATGCGCAAACTTCTGTTTTAGAAGTTTGCATTCAGGTTCCGGTTACCACGGAATTACGTTATGGATCCTGTGACCACGGACCATAACACAATTCAAGAATAGAATGCTTAATGGAATGCCTTTAGAGGCATTCTCAAACAGAAGTTAGCTCATCCCTACTAGGCAGTCAATAATGTCCCCATAGGTCCTTCTCCTAAGGCAGGGATGTCAAACTCATGGCCTCCTGGCTGTTACAAAACTACAGCTCTCAGCATGCTCTCATAGCTGTAGGTTGTTTGAGGATGATGGAATTTGTAGTTTTGAAATAGCTGGGGGGCCACGAGTTTGACATACATGTCCTAAGGCCTCGTTCACATCTCCATTTGGAAATCCGGCAGGACGTTCCAGCACAGAGCAGCCTGCCAGATCCTGTACTTAAGCAAGGTTTTGGCATGCAACGGTTTATGTCTAGCCGAAAACCCGGCATTTCTGCCGGAAATTGTCTGGATCACTGCTGGACCCCATTGCAGTGTAGGAATAGAGCAGTGAAGTAAAAGATCCTACAAATGGAGATGTGAAGTAAGATGATTTGGTTGCATGTTGACTTTTATAATGAGCTAATGGGTTCTTCTACAGTGATCTCTTGGGAAAAAAACCAAAACCATTTGTGCCCTTAAGACAGTGGTTTAAGGCTACTTTCACACTAGTGGCAGCCTTCTCCGGTGTTGGAACAGCCTTCCGGATCTGTGCTGCCGCTAGTGCACCGTGCCACCTGAAGTCCGCTACGGCACCATTCACTATAATGGGAGCGTGCCGGAGGTACAACCACAGCACGGCAAACCTGCAGAGAGGTGGCCGGAAAAAAAACTATGAGAGGTTGAAAGGGAAAGTTAATTGTTAGACAACTTCAATGCTGAGTGTGAACTGAGCATTGGAGGGCTTTTTGATCCTAACAAAGCTGATGCTTAACCCCAAATGACCGGGATTGGAGTTATCTCCGATGGTGGTCATTGCAGACAGGTGCCAGCTCCACACATACCCTGCGTATCTATGATATATCCATCATGAGTCATTAGCGGGTTAAATAATGACATACATTTGGAGTAGTTCCAAATAATCTGCAAATTTGGAATGATATTTTGTAATAATAAAAAAAAAAAAGTCAGACATTCCATTTCATGTGATAAATATAAAAATCAGGGGTGTAAATACCGTGGCAGACCAGGCGACTGCTATGGGACCCAGGGCAAGAGGAGACCCAGTCTTAAGCCTCATTCACATGTCCGTGTCCATGCTCAAATCCGTGATCAGGTGGTCAGTGATGCATCCGTGAAGCTGTCCGTGAAGGATACGTGTTGGGTCCGTGTGTCCGTTTTTTGCTGTTCGTGTTGCATCCATGTTTCTCTGACACTGAACAGCTGAAAAATAATTTTCCAAAGCATCTCTTCTTAATGATCAATGAAACATGGATGCAACATGGATGGTATCCGTGTTGCATCCGTGGTTTTCACAGACACATAGACTATAATGGACGTGATGGATCCGTGAACACGGACAAAATAGAGCATGCATCCGTGCCAAAACACTGATGTCTGAATACACACATTTAAATGAATGGGGACGTGTGAATGAGGCTTTAGTTGGGATTATCTCTTCTCCTACTGGAGGGGTCAGGACTCTAAAGCCAAGCCTCTAAAATGAGAAAATGAGACAGTGGCAAAATGGCCCAAGGGTCATTGAAAAGGGCTTAGGAGGAAACCCTTCTGTCCTGTGTGGGGGGCCTGGTTTGATCCTCGCTATGGGGCCCTTACTTCTCTATGTACACCACTGATAAAAATCCCAATATGATTAGTACTAATATTTTGTTATGACACATTTGTACATTAAATTACCATACAGGGTGGGCCATTTATATGGATACACCTAAATAAAATGGGAATGGTTGGTGATATGAACTTCCTGTTTGTGGCACATTAGTATATGGGAGGAGGGAAACTTTTCAAGATGGGTGGTGACCATGGCGGCCATTTGAAGTCGGCCATTTTGGATCCAACTTTAGTTTGGATCCAAAATGGAGACCTTGGGGGCCATTCAACTGGCCCACAACGACCAATCCACTTTCCAGGAAACTGTTCATCTAGGAATGCTCGGACCTGACACCCGTAATCTGGTGGTGCACCATCTTGCTGGAAAAACTCAGGGAACGTGCCAGCTTCAGTACATAAAAGGGGAAACACATCATCATGTAGCAGTTGAATGGCCCCTAAGGTCTCCAGATCTGACCCCCTTAGACTTTTATCTTTGGGGTCATCTGAAGGCAATGGTCTATGCTGTGAAGATACGAGATGTGCAGCACCTGAAACTACGGATACTGGAAGCCTGTGCTAGCATTTCTTCTTAGGTGTTGCTATCAGTGCGTGAAGAGTGGGAGAAGAGGGTTGCATTGAAAATCCAACACAATGGGCAGCACTTTGAACACATTTTATAAGTGGTCAGTAACTTGTAAATAACTCATGAAAGAATAAAGTTACGTTAAAACCAAGCACACCATTGTTTTTCTTATTGTGTCACATGACCCTCTTCCCATTGAAAAAACATAAAGTTGAATCCAAAATGGCCGACTTCAAAATGGCCGCCATGGTCACCACCCATCTTTAAAAGCTTCCCCCTCCCATATACTAATGTGCCACAAACAGGAAGTTAATATCACCAACCATTCCCATTTTATTTAGGTGTATCCATATAAATGGCCCACCCTGTATTTTTGCTCAAATATTTGAGAGAGCTGAAGATGTGAGGAAGTATAAAATTTTCAAGATCAAAGTGGTCATGTAGCGATATAGAACAGCTCATCTATATAAAGAGTATACATAGTGTAACAATCTGACAATATCCTATATATAAAATGTATATAAAATGGACCCGAGCCAGTGAAAACATGAGAGCTTCCATCCTATGTAATAATCTCAAAATCTTAACTCAAACACAATGCCAGCTACAACGTTGTCTCCTTGCTACTTCTTACCGAACAAGATAAACATCTCACTGTTTGATGGAGCCGTCTTACTTTGCATGAGGAAGAAGAGGAAGATGAGTAAATATAATTGAGGACATTAAACAAAGTTCATTGTATACGCCAATGTGTCTGCCGGTGTTATATAAGAAATCTTACAAAGGTAGACTTTATATGCACTACTGGCATCATGTATGGGATGATGAAACTTACTGGTTTCCAGACCTCAAGTGCAAGTAATTCTGAATAGAGCATTACTTATTTTGTTGCTAGAGATGAGCGCATTCTTCTTGGTGAGGATTACAGTTTTCAAAGTGCAATTCTTATTCTGGCCACTAGATGGCAGGCCAGGATAAGAAATGAGCAATTCTTGGATTTCTGAGTCTATAAAATCCCTGATTGCTCATAAAGAAAAAAAAAAAGCCACAATATATAAGCCCATATTTGAGCTTTCAAATAGTAAAAAAAAATTTAAAAAAAATGTTAAAAAATATATAAAAAATAAAAAGATATAAAAGTTCAAATCACCCCCCTTTCCGTATAATTAAAAAATAAATAACAATAAATATAGACATCATGGGTATCACCGTGACCGAAAATGCCCGTACTTTTAAAATATAAAAAAAAAAATCCAATATGGCGAATTGTGTGGCGGAAAAAAGCGTCCAAATGACGATTTGCCGTTTTTTGTCGCTTTTTTTTTCTAAAAAAAATTAAATAAAAAGTGATCAAAAAGTCATACACACCCCAGAATGGTATTAATAAAAACTTCAGATCGTCCCGCAAAAAATGAGCTCCCATACAGCTCTGTAACATAAATACCAAAAAGTTATAGGGTCAAGATTTGACAAGGAAAAAAAAAAAAAAAAGGGCAACTTTCTAATTATTTTATCACTATGAAAACGCAGGAAAAACTATACATATTAGGTATTGCCAGATTCGTACTGACCGGTAGAATGAAAGTAACAGATCAGTTTTAATGCACATCGAACGCTGTAAATAAGAAACCCGTAGAACTGTAGCGGAATAGCGTTTTCTTTGCAATTTCACCCGGTTTGGAATTTTTTTCCCGCTTCCCACTACACCATATGCAATATTAAATAGTGGCGTTGGAAAGTACAACTTGTCCCGCAAAAAACAAGCCCTCATACAGCTATGTGAACAGAAAAATAAAAGAGTTATGGCTGTTTGAAGGCAGGGAGTGCAAAACGAAAATGCATAACCGAAAAAACCTCCGGGCGCGAAGGGGTTAATGAATTGCATTCAACCCGAGATTTGTAAAAATTCAAATCGCATCCAAATGAGAAATTTGGTAATTTGTGCAAAATTTTAAGTTACCTCTGAATGCAAAATTTGATGTCAGAGTGAGAAAGATGGAAAAAGAGGTGGGATGCACTTAACACAGGGTTAACGTGAACCTGATACCGATAGATGACAATGGTTGTAGAGGTTGTACAGTTGTTTCTAACTGATTGCCATACGATCTTATCCTAAAGCTAATTTCATACCTTTGGTGTGAATTGCGGAAGCCTGTTCCGGCAGAGAACAGCCTGCCAGAATTAACCGGATCCGGCACTACTGGATACCGACTGAATGCCCGCAGGCCCCTTTAAGTATAATGGGGTCAGAAGGAGATCCAGGCAGACAAAGCGAAGGATTGGCTGGACACAAACTGCTGCATGCTGCGGTTTGTGTCCAGATGATTCCCGGAGGTGTGAAACTAACCTAAGCGATAAAACCACATACCCCTGCAATCAGCTGTTCGGATGTAGCTCTACCGACCGAAGTAGGCGCCAGAAAAAAACAGTGTAGGTCCATGCGCTTGAATCACAAATTTGTCTAATACTGAATCTCACGCGACCCATGATGACATCATACATCACTGCACACTGGATTTTGCATGGGATTTTCAATCAAGATGGCGGCGGCCGGCTCTTCGCACTCAAACGGATGAGGAAAGTATGATTTTTTTTATTTTTTACTGCCATTCAGGGAAAATTGATTAGTTACCATGAAGCACAAGGAAATTCGACTAGGAGGCGAACCAAATTTTCCCTTAAATTTGGATCAAATTCCACTTTGTTAGGTTCAGTTCGCTCAACACTACATATATTACATAAAATGTGTATAGATATATAGTATATAAAGCACTGCACTGATATCATATATATGTACACAGTACATCTATTATACCTCATACCTCACATATCACTACACTGCTGTATATACTACATACCGGTACATAGTGCATCTATAATACTTCATACCTCACATATCAGTACAATGCTGTATACATTTGTACATAGTACATCTATTATACCTCATATCTCACATATCAGTACACTGTTATATATACCATATATCTGTACACACTGCATGTATTATACATAGTATCTCACATATCAGTACACTGCTGTATATACTATATACCTGTACATAGTGCATCTATTATACATAGTATCTCACATATCAGTACACTGCTGTATATATGATATACCTGTACATAGTGCATCTATTATACCTCATACCTCACATGTCAGTACATTGCTGTATATACTATATACCTGTACATAGTGCATCTATTATACCTCATAGATTACATATCAGTACACTCCTGTATATACCATATACCTGTACATAATGCATCTATTATATACATAGTATCTAACATATCAGTACACTGCTGTATATACCACATATATGTACATAGTGCATCTATTATACATCATACCTCACATATCAGTACACTGCTGTATATACTATAAGTCTGTACATAGTGCATCTATTATACCTCTTGCCTCACATATCAATACACTGCTGTGTATACTATGTACCTGTACATAGTGTATCTATTATACCTCGTATCTCACATATCAGTACACTGCTGTGTATACAATATACCTGTACATAGTGCATCTATTATACATAGTATCTCACATATCAGTGTGAGAAGGGGCATTTAACTTTCTACCTGAGCCAGCATAAATGCTAGGTGCAAACCTGTTCATAGCGGAAGTTAATTGTTGGACAACTTCAACGCTGAGTGTGAACTGAACATTGGAGAGCTTTTTGATCCTAACAAAGCTGCAGCTTAACACCAAATGATCGGGATTGGAGTTATCTCTGATCGTGGTCATTGCAGACAGGTGTCAGCTATGTTACACAGCCTGCAGCTGGCTCATATGGAGCATGATCAGTAGAGATGAGCGAATGTATTTGCTGCTTCGTAGATTCGTATCGAATCTTGGAAATTTTTAGCTGCGAAGCGAATTCGAATTTCTTTGGATTCCTTCGGATTATTCGTAAATCTTCGCAAAATTTAACACGCTAACGATACGTACGAAACGTAAGAAATGTACGCATTTTGCATGAGGCGGGACAATGACAATACGCCCACGCAAGAGTGGGAAAGTGAAGATACGCCCCCCTCAGAACTGGAAAAAACAGCCCAGCACACCGGCATCTAATTGTTTTGCACGTATAGGGAGTGAAGGCTCCTTCCTCAGTACTCTACCATCCTCTGAAGTCTGAACCAGTTTAGACCAGCGCTGACCTCAGAGCAAGAGGCAAGCATCATGGGAAAAAAACAGCTGCGTGCAAATTGGAACGAGATGTATTTTGGGGACAACTTACCTGAACCACCACCTGCTCAAGACATCAGGGTGTCACAACTCTGCCAGAAAAACCCAGCTTCAGTGCCTGTGTTTTCCTTACCACCTGCTGAGGTTGCTGTTGCTGCAACTCGTGAGGCGGCTGGAGTGTCTGCTGTGGCTCGTGCGGCTGGAACGTCTGCTTTGGCTCGTGTGGCTGGAACGTCTGCTTTGGCTCGAGCGGCTGGAACGTCTGCTTTGGCTCGTGTGGCTGGAACGTCTGCTTTGGCTTGTGCGGCTGGAACATCTTCTGTGGCTCGTGCAGCTGGAACTTCTGCTTTGGCTCGTGCGGCTGGAACGTCTTCTGTGGCTCGTGCGGCTGGAACGTCTGCTGTGGCTCGTGCGGCTGGAACATCTGCTGTGGCTCGTGTGGCGGAGGCAGCTGGAGCGTCCACTTCGCTGCCCAGGAGGATATCCACCCCTTCCATACACCAGAACCCAATTGTTCCAACATCTGTGACGGCCCATGCACAGACCATATGGGACTATAAAACCGCAGTGGAGGACTGGGTCATACAGGTACTCGACCACCCTAGGCTGGGCGATCCTTCATTGGAATGCCGAAAGGGAACTGTGATTTGGTTTTCCGTTGGGAGAGGGTCTGGCTTCCTGTAGGATGACGAGAATGGAAAGGAATATTTTGTGGGCCGCAGGTTGCTGAAACGGCCGTACCTGCCACAACATCGGCATATCCTGTACGTGGGGGATCGGGTGGAGTACACCCCCATGGCGTCCCTGTAAGGTCCATTTGCGACTGGTGTTACCCTCCTTTCAAAGCCTCTGGTGCCTACAACGGAACCAGAAGTGTGGCCGGATGAACCACCAGGTCCAGGAAGCTTGCGCTGCCTGCAGGAGTTCCCAGATGGCGTCCTCTGGTTCAGGAAAAGCCACAGCCTCAGCCAGAGCTTCTGATTCCTGGACTGCCAGCATCACCACCACCACCACAGTCCTTACAGCTGGGTCAGCTGACTATGTTATCGTTCACCTTCCAATCCATGGTGGTCCACCAATACCAGCTGCCATGGAAGATGAAGCCAGCAGCAGCCAGGGAAGCTGGGGCTTCTTTCCTGGATGCAACCTTTCCGGAACTGCTGCAGCCGGAAGTCCTTACCCCTGCTGTCCCGGCAGGAGCATCCAGAAAAGCGAAAATGGCTGCAGCATGCGTCACCACCACCCGGACCCGGTCAAGTCCAACTTCAGTAAGAAGAGGGCACCGCAGCGAGCATGGCCTACAAGAGGCAGGAGCGTCCTCTGATGAGCTTCAGCAGCAGCTCGAGCGAGGAGGACTTCAGGTCAAGGACACTGCAGGAGGACCTATGGGAGCCACACCATGGACTGCACCTGACGGATGAGATGCTAGTTGGCAGTTGTTTTTGTTTGGTTTCTGTTGCCCCTGTCTGACTATCACCCAGATGGGCATGGCTGTCAGGACTGCCCCCCATTCTGCAGAAATTTCTCTGTTGCACCGAAGTGCACCTATTTTCCTTTTTACCCCCTTCTCAGGTTATTTGGGAGCCCCCTTGGCAGAAAGGGTTCTCTATGTGCTGCTTTTTAATGTAATGTATTGCCCCCGTTTGACTCTCACCCAGCTGGAGTGGACATGGCTGTCAGTCAGGACTCCCCCCATTCTGCAGAAAGGTCCCACTTGCGCCTAAGTGCGCCTATTTTCCTTTTTACCCCCTTCTCAGGTTATTTGGGAGCCCC
>ONZH01006982.1:0-18430 GCA_900303285.1 Rhinella marina | reverse complement strand
GGGAGGGGGAGGAGGATACCAGACACCTGATACCAGGGAGGGGGAGGAGACACCCTGATACCAGGGAAGGGGGGGGGAGAGGACACCCTGATACCAGGGGAGGGGGAGGAGGACACACCTGATACGGGATGGGGGACAGAGGACACCCTGATACCGGGAGGGGAGGAGGACACCCTGATACGGGGAGGGGGGAGGAGGACACCCTGATACCCTGGGGAGGGGACGGAGGACACCCTGATACCAGGGAGGGGGAGGAGGACACCCTGATACCAGGGAGGGGGGAGGAGGACACCCTGATACCAGGGAGGGGGAGAGGACACCCTGATACGGGGAGGGGGGAGGAGGACACCCTGATACAGGGAGGGGGAGGAGGACACCCTGATGAGGATGATAGGGAGGGGGGAGGAGGACACCCTGATACCAGGGAGGGGGGAGGAGGACACCCTGATACCAGGGGGGGAGGAGGACACCCTGATACCGGGGAGGGGGAGGAGGACACCTGATACCGGGAGGGGGAGGGGTGGGGGAGGACACCCTGATGATACAGGGGGGGGGAGGAGGACACCCTGATACCGGGGAGGGGGAGGAGGAACCCTGATACCGGGGAGGGGGGAGGGAGGACACCCTGATACCGGGGATAGGGGGGGGAGGAGGACACCCTGATACCAGGGAGGGGGGGGAGGAGGACACCCTGATACCAGGGAGGGGGAGGAGGACACCCTGATACCGGGAGGGGAGGAGACCACCCTGATACCAGGGAGGGGGAGGAGGACACCCTGATACCAGGAGGGGGAGGGAGGACACCCTGATACCAGGAGGGGGAGGAGGACACCCTGATACCGGGGAGGGGGAGGAGGACACCCTGATACCAGGGAGGGGGAGGAGGACACCCTGATACCAGGGAGGGGGGAGGAGGACACCCTGATACCAGGGAGGGGGGAGGAGGACACCCTGATACCAGGGAGGGGGAGGAGGACACCCCTGATACCGGGGAGGGGGGGAGGACACCCTGATACCAGGGAGGGGAGGAGGACACCTGATACCAGGGGAGGGGGGAGGAGGACACCCTGATACCAGGGGAGGGGGAGAGGACACCCTGATACCGGGAGGGGGGAGGAGGATACCAAGGGGGAGGAGGACACCCTGATACCAGGGAGGGGAGGAGGAACACCCTGATACCCGGGGAGGGGGGAGGACACCCTGATACCAGGGAGGGGGGCAGGAGGACACCCTGATACCAGGGAGGGGAGGAGGACACCCTGATACCAGGGAGGGGGGAGGAGGAGGACACCCTGATACCGGGGAGGGGGGAGGAGGACACCCTGATACAGGAGGGGGGAGGAGGACACCCTGATACCAGGGAGGGGGAGGAGGACACCCTGATACCAGGGAGGAGGGGGGGAGGACACCCTGATACCGGGGAGAGGGAGGGGAGGAGGGACACCCTGATACCAGGGAGGGGGAGGAGGACACCCTGATACCAGGAGGGGGGAGGAGGACACCCTGATACAAGGGGAGGGGGGAGGAGGACACCCTGATACCAGGGGGGGGGACTGGGGAGGGGGGAGGAGGACACCCTGATACCGGGGGGGGGAGGAGGACACCCTGATACCGAGGGAGGGAGGGGCGGAGGACACCCTGATACCGGGAGGGGAGGAGGACACCCTGATACCAGGGAGGGGGGAGGAGGACACCCTGATACCTGAATGATACCAGGGGAGGGGGGGAGAGGACACCCTGATACCAGGGAGGGGAGGAGGACACCCCTGATACCAGGAGGGGGAGAGGACACCCTGATACCAGGGAGGGGGGCGGAGGACACCCTGATACCAGGGAGGGGAGGAGGACACCCTGATACCAGGGAGGGGGAGGGGGGACGGAGGACACCCTGATACCGAGGAGGGGGCGGAGGACCGGAGACACCCTGATACCAGGGAGGGGAGGAGGACACCCTGATACCGGGGAGGGGGGAGGAGGACACCCTGATACCGAGGAGGGGGGCGGAGGACACCCTGATACCGGGGGGACCCGAGTGCACCCCCCTCATGCAGGGAGTTTCGGCTCCTGGGTGGGGGTCATCAGGAGCCGGTCGGACCCTGTGCGCTGTTCACATTGGCCTTCTTCCTTGTATTTGGAGAAATCTCTCTTCAAGGTTGAGCTCCTCATTGAGAAACATTGCGCCTCCTGAGAGTCTGGAATCTCCTGTGAAGTTCACATGAAAACCAAGAAGCCCAATGAACTGTTTAAGTCGGCGGCCGCCTGGAAAAACACTTCACAAAACCGCATTTCCATTAACCGTGTGAAGTCTGCGCCAGAGAGAAGCATCTCCTGGGCTTACCGAGGCACCAGTGGCTCATACAAACCAGCGGCGCCTCCGATCTTTGTGATCGGGGGCTTATTAATCACAAGACAACCCCCATCCTCCAGACTCAAATCAACAGGACTCTGTTGCACAGGCCAATAAAGGCATATAATCAATGGACAGCAACACAAGGATCCATACAACTGCCATCATGTATGACACTGCCATGTGCCCATATAATACAGCCATACAGCCATTAATAGGAATCATACACTGCCCATATAATACAATCATACTGCCCACTGCCCAATGCCCATACACTGCCCATATAATACAACCATACACTGTATAATACAACCATACACTGCCCATATAATACAACAACCATAGCCACTGCCCATATAATACAACCATACACTGCCCATATAATACAAATACTGCCCATATAAACCATACACTGCCATACACTGCCCATATAATACAACCATACACTGCACATGTGCTCATATAATACAACCATACACTGCCCATATAATACCAAACCATACAACCATACACTGCCCATATAATACAACCATACACTGCCACTGCTGCCATATAATACAACCATACACTGCCCATATAATACAACCATACACTGCCCATATAATACAACCATACACTGCCCATATAATACAACCATACACTGCCCATATAATACAACCATACACTGCCCATATAATACAACCATACACTGCCCATATAATACAACCATACAGTGCCCATATAATCAACATACAGTGGCCCATATAATACAACCATACACTGCTGCCCATATAATACAACCATACACTGCAACCATATATAATACAACCATACACTGCCCATATAATACAACCATACACTGCCCATATAATACAACTATACACTGCTGATATAATACAGCCATACACTGCCCATATAATACAACCATACACTGCTCATATAATACAGCCATACACTGCTCATATAATACAACCATACACTGCCCATATAATACAACCATACACTGCCATATAATACAGCCATACACTGCCATAATACCATACAACTGCCCATATAATACAAGCCATACACTGCCCATATAATAATACAACCATACACTGCCATACACTGCCCATATAATACAGCCATACACTGCCCATATAATACAACCATACACTGCCTCATATAATACAGCCATACACTGCCCATATAATACAGCCATACACTGCTCATATAATACAACCATACACTGCCCATATAATACAAACCATACACATATAATGCCCATATAATACAATACAACCATACACTGCCCATATAATACAACCATTACACTGCCATACATTATAATACAATCATACACTGCCCATATAATACAACCATACACTGCTCATATAATACAACCATACACTGCCCATATAATACAACCATACACTGCCCATATAATACAATCATACACTGCCCATATAATACAACCATACACTGCTCATATAATACAACCATACAGTGCCCATATAATACAGCCATACACTGCCCATATAATACAACCATACACTGCCCTTATATAATACACTGCCATACACTGCCCATATAATACAACCATACACTGCCCATATAATACAACCATACACTGCCCATATAATACAACCCATATAATACAACCATACACTGCCCATAATACAACCATACACTGCCCATATAATACAACTAAATGGTGCTCATATAATACATCCATATACAGAGCTCCCAAGTCTCCCTCTTTTTGATCTGAGGTGTAGATTCTCATTATGACATTTACAGTACTGACCCAGAACGTGTCCGGCTCCTCTCCGTATATCTGACCTCGTCTTCTATATTATTTAAACTGATTCTGCTCCTATAATACCACCATGTAGTGTCCATACAGTATAATTACAACCATATAGCACCCATGTAATACCACCATAGAACCATATAGTACCACTATAATACCACCATGTAGTGCCCACAGTATCGAAGTATCTGCACCCTGTGCCACCGCCGTCCGTGGTTTGGGCACCGCGAGCTCTGTTACCAGACGATAAGATGAGGCGTAAAATGAGTGTAAAAAATGTGTTGAAATTCCGCTGTAAAATCCGCACCGAGTCTGTGGCCGCATGCGCTGTAACGTAAAGCATGAACTCTGGGGTGAAGATCCGCACCGCGGGGAATTCTGCGTGGTAAGATAAGTGGGAGGAGTCTGACAACTTTCCGATGTCCTGGGAAAATAATTGTCAATGAGAAATAAAGCATTGACTGCTGCAAGTGGTGAAATCAGAGGATGAGGCCGCGGCCACAATAAGGCGCGCGGCAAAAAGGGAACAGCCACGCCGTACCTCCCAACTATGTAAATGAACAAAGAGGGACACATTGTGTGGTGCGCAAAGCGCGCGGCTGCAAATTTTTTCAACACTAGGCCACACCTCTAACTCCACCCAAAACATAACTATACACCTAATCCCACCCAGTCCCCGTACTGCCCCACATAGTAATTGTTTTAGTTATGTGCCCCCAGTAATATGCCCAGTTATGTGCCACCAGTAATATTCCCAGCTGATGCCCCAGTAATATGCCCTGTTATGTGCCCCAGTAATATGCCCAGTTATGTGCCACCAGTCCCGTATATGCCCAGCCCGTTAGTGCCACCATATGCCCATATGTGCCCAGTTTATGTGCCCCCATAATAGTGCCTGTATGTGCCACCAGATGCCCAGCTGTGCCCCAGTAATATGCCCAGTTATGTGCCCCAGTAATATGCCCAGCTGTGCCCCAGTAATATGCCCAGTTATGTGCCCCCAGTAATATTGTCCTGTTATGTGCCACCAGTAATATGCCCAGCTGTGCCCCCCAGTAATATGCCCAGTTATGTGCCACCAGTAATATGCCCAGTTATGTGCCCCAGTAATATTCCTGTTATGTGCCCCAGTAATATGCCCAGTTATGTGCCCCCAGTAATATGTCCTGTTATGTGCCACCAGTAATATGCCCAGCTGTGCCCCAGTAATATGCCCAGTTATGTGCCACCAGTAATATGCCCAGTTTATGTCCCCCCAGTAATGTGCCCCAGTAATATGTCCTGTTATGTTGCCACCAGTAATATGCCAGTTATGTGCCCCCAGTAATATGTCCTGTTATGTGCCCAGTAATATGCCCAGGTGCCACCAGTAATATGCCCAGTTATGTGCCCCCAGTAATATGCCCAGTTATGTGCCACCAGAATTGCCCAGTTATGTGCACCAGTAATATGCCCAGCTGTGCCCCCAGTAATATGCCCAGTTATGTGCCACAGTAATTGCCCCCCAGTAATATGCCCAGTTATGTGCCCCCCCAGTAATATGCCCAGTTATGTGCCCCAGTAATATGCCCAGTTATGTGCCCCAGTATATGCCAGTTATGCCCAGCCAGCTGTGCCCCCAGTAATTATCCCTGTTATGTGCCACCAGTAATATGCCCAGTTATGTGCCCCAGTAATATGCCCTGTTATGTGCCCCCAGTAATATGCCCAGTTATGTGCCCCCAGTAATATGCCCAGTTATGTGCCACCATAATATGCCACCAGTAATATGCCCAGTAATTATGTGCCCCCCAGTAAATATGCCCAGTTATGTGCCCCAGTAATATGCCCAGCTGTGCCCCCAGTAATATGCCCAGTTATGTGCCCCCAGTAATATGTCCTGTTATGTGCCACCAGTAATATGCCCAGTGCTGCCCCAGTGCCCCAGTAATATGCCCCAGTTATGTGCCACCAGTAATATGCCCAGTTATGTGCCCCAGTAATATGTCCTGTTATGTGCCCCCAGTAAATATGTCCTGTTATGTGCCCCAGTAATATGACCAGTTATGTGCCCCAGTAATATGCCCTGTTATATGCCACCAGTAATATGCCCAGTTATGTGCCACCAGTAATATGCCCAGTGCCCCCAGTAATATGCCCAGTTATGTGCCCCCAGTAATATGTCCTGTTATGTGCACCAGTAATATGCCCATGCCCCAGTTATGTGCCCCCAGTAATATGCCCAGTTATGTGCCACCAGTAATATGCCCAGTTATGTGCCCCAGTAATATGCCCAGCTGTGCCCCCAGTAATATGCCCAGTTATGTGCCACCAGTAATATGCCAGTTATGTGCCACCAGTAATATGCCCTGTTATATGCCACCAGTAATATGCCCAGTTTATGTGCCCCCAGTAATATGCCCAGTTATGGTGCCCCCAGTGCAGTTATGTGCCCCAGTAATATGCCCAGTTATGTGCCACCAGTAATATGCCCAGTTATGTGCCCCCAGTAATATGTCCTGTTATGTGCCACCAGTAATATGCCCAGCTGTGCCCCCAGTAATATGCCCAGTTATGTGCCACCAGTAATATGCCCAGCTGTGCCCCAGTAATATGCCCATTATGTGTGCCCCAGTAATATGCCCAGTTATGTGCCACCAGTAATATGTCCAGTTATGTGCCACCAGTAATATGCCCAGTTATTGCCCAGTAATATGTCCTGTATGTGCCCCAGATATGCCCAGTTATGTGCCCCCAGTAATATGCCCAGTTATGTGCCCCCAGTAATATGCCCAGTTATGTGCCACCAGTAATATGCCCAGTTATGTTGCCCCCAGTATATGTCCTGTTATGTGCACCAGTAATATGCCCAATGCTGCCCCAGTAATATGCCCAAGTAATATGCCCAGCTGTGCCCCAGTAAAATATGTCCTGTATATGTGCCACCAGTAATATGCCCAGCTGTGCCCCCAGTAATGCCGTAATTATGCCCATGTGCCCCAGTAATATGCCCAGTTATGTGCCCCAGTAATATGCCCAGTTATGTGCCACCAGTAATATGTCCAGTTATGTCCACCAGTAATTATGTCCTGTGCCCCCAGTAATATGCCCATATGTGCCCAGAATATGCCAGTTATGTGCCCCCAGTAATATGCCCAGTTATGTGCCCCCAGTATGCCCATATGCCCAGTTATGTGCCACCAGTAATATGCCCAGTTGCCCACCAGTAATATGCCCAGCTGTGCCCCCAGTAATATGCCCAGTTATGTGCCCCCAGTAATATGCCCAGTTATGTGCCCCCAGTAATATGCCCAGCTGTGCCACCAGTAATATGCCTACATTGTGCTCCCAGTAACATGCCCACATTGTGCTCCCCGCTAATATGTTGGGGCCCTGTAATATGTCCACCTTGTGCCACTCACAGAAATTTAAAAAAATAAACAGCATATACTTACCTTCTTGCTAGAAGCATCTGCAGGAACACCAGGACATCGGTTGCTATGGTCTGTGGAGGGGGTGGAGCCAAGGCTGACTGCTGGCAGGCCCCGACCCCTGCCCAGACCAGAGGTATTGAGAGTGCAGGGGGAACGGAGGGATGATGAAGTAGGCAGTGATGACGGCTGTCTGCTTCATCATAATACAGGCAACTGTCTCTGCATCCACAGCTGCCAGAAAGCAGGACATAGCTCCCCCATACCGGGACAGCGGGACAGCCATTGCAATCCAGGACTGTCCCGCTGGATCTGGGACGGTTGGGAGGTTTGGCCACACCGCTATAGGTGTCACAACAATAATGCCGCACTGCAACGTGCTGCAACACCACAGTCACAAAGGAATCCAACATGAATGGATTTTTGGCGACTGTCGTGTCAGTCACTGCACGTGGCAGTGCGGCACCATTGACTGGCGGTACAAAAAATGCTGTGTGACTTGTCGCCATATAGCCCTAGCCTAACAGACAAAAGGGAGGGAGTGCAGTGCAGAGGAAGAAGTGCAGTGTGGAGGAGGAAGTGCAGTGCGGAGGAGGAAGTGCAGTGTGGAGGAGGAAGTGCAGTGTGGAGGAGGAGGTGCAGTGCGGAGGAGGAAGTGCAGTGTGGAGGAGGAAGTGCAGTGCGGAGGAGGAGGTGCAGTGTGGAGGAGGAAGTGCAGTTGTGGAGGAGGAGGTGCAGTGCGGAGGAGGAAGTGCAGTGTGGAGGAGGAGGTGCAGAGCGGCGTGTGAGGGGCGCAGTACGGAGAGGAGGTGCAGTGCCTGAGGAGGTGGCAGTACGGAGGAGGAGGTGCAGGTGAGGAGGGGGGGTGCAGTGTGGAGGAGGGCAGTGCGGAGGAGGAGGCGGAGGAGTGCGGGGCACAGTGTGGAGGAGGAGGTGCAGTGCAGAGGAAGAAGTGCAGTGTGGAGGAGGAAGTGCAGTGCGGCAGGAGGAGGTGCAGTGTGGAGGAGGAAGTGCAGTGTGGAGGAGGAGGCTGCAGTGCGGAGGAGGAAGTGCAGTGTGGAGGAGGAGGTGCAGAGCGCTGGAGGGGGCGCAGTGCTGAGGAGGGTGCAGAGGGGAGGACAGTGCAGTGTGGAGGAGGAAGTGCGTGTGGAGGAGGAGGTGCAGAGCGGAGGAGGAGGTGCAGTGCTGAGGAGGGGGTGCAGTACGGAGGAGGGGTGCAGTGCTGAGGAGGGGGTGCAGTGCGGAGGAGGAGGTGCAGTGCTGAGGAGGGGGTGCAGTGTGGAGGAGGAGGTGCAGTGCTGAGGAGGGGTGCAGTTGAGGAGGAGGTGCAGTTGGAGGAGGAGGGCAGTGCTGAGGAGGGGGTGCAGTGTGGAGGAGGGTGCAGTGCTGAGGAGGGGTGCAGTGTGGAGGGAGGAGGGGGCACAGTGTGGAGGAGGGGGCACAGTGTGGAGGAGGGGTTCAGTGCGGAGGAGGAGGTACGGAGGAGGGGCGCATTGTGTAGGAGGGGCGGAGTGCGGAGGGGGCGCATTGTGTAGGAGGGGGCGCAGTGCGGAGGAGGGGGCGCATTGCTGGAGGAGGGGGCACAGTGCGGAGGAGGAGGTGCGTGTGGAGGAGGGGGCACAGTGCGGAGGAGGGGGCGCAGTGCAGGGTGGGGTCTGCACACATCATTACATATACAGTCAGCTGTTACTCGGTGAATCCGTATCTGGGAAAGCTGGGTGCCAATCAGTCTGGACCCAGTTTCAGCTCCTGCAGGGAGTGTCACTGTGCAGAGGTAAGTACCCGCTCCTGCGCCACCGCACCTGGCAGGTAGATTCGCCACTCGGGACTCCTCGCATTAGGACACCAGTGGCCTCCTGTAAGGCGGGCGGCGGAGCTGGCAGCCGCCGTGTGCGGGGGAGGGGTCTGGACTCTTTTCATTAGCAGCGAGCAGCAGAGGTGACACGACCTGCGCTCGCCGTGCCTTCTCCGCGCCGTCACATAATTGAGAGTGACTTATCTGGGTCAGCGGTATATATGTGACTCCGGCATTTATCGCATTTGATGGCGAGTGGCGGATCCCGCAGATAAACCGCTCCTTCCTGACATTTCAGCTAAAATTGCAATAAGAATCAGCAGTCAGCGGTGCCGGGCGCCTTTCATCGCTCTGTAGGTTTCTGGTGCTCTGAGCGAGCGGCGCGCCGACCCCCGGAGGTCTGAGATTAATATTACTTTATTTATCCCCACATCCGTCTGGAAGCGACTCCACCGGGACCTGCTCCGATAAGAAACGCACCGCGGATTCGTCACTTCTCTCCTGAGCGCCAGAGATGACTGAGCGCCGGAACCCGGATCATCCAGAGGGAAGCGCAAGATACCGCCAAAAAATAACACAAGATGGCGGCAGAAAATGACACATAATTACATAGTTAATACGGTTCAACCAAGGGATCGGTGGACGCGAATCCCAGAAGGAAGAGAAACTCAGATTTCCACAGATACACAGTAAAGAATTTTATAAACATTAATGTCATTTACTGTACCTCTGATGACTATTTAAACCCTTTATAAACCCGTCCCCCGTCCCTCCTGTGACCACGTCCTGAGGTGACTATTCCACAGATTCACAGCTCTTACAGTAAAGAATCCTTGTATAAACCCGTCCCCTGTCCCTCCTGTGACCACGTCCTGAGGTGTCTATTCCACAGATTCACAGCTCTTACAGTAAAGAATCCTTGTATAAACCCGTCCCCTGTCCCTCCTGTGACCACGTCCTGAAGGTGTCTATTCCACAGATTCACAGCTCTTACAGTAAAGAACATCCTTGTAAAACCCGTCCCCTGTTCCTCCTGTGACCACGTCCTGAGGTGTCTATTCCACAGATTCACAGCTCTTACAGTAAAGAATCCTTGTATAAACCCGTCCCCCGTCCCTCCTGTGACCACGTCCTGAGGTGACTATTCCACAGATTCTCAGCTCTTACAGTAAAGAAGATTTGACGCTTCTGGAGACTGAACCTTTTCTTCTCCAGTCTACTACTACTTACCTCACTACATCCACAGCCACCCCTATGTCCAGGCTTCTACTTACCTCACTACAACCACAGTCACCCCTATTCCAGGCTACTACTTACCTCACTATATCTACAGCAGTCCCTCTGTCCAGGCTTCTACTTACCTCACTACAACCACAGTCACCCCTCTGTCCAGGCTACTACTTACCTCACTATATCTACAGCAGTCCCTCTGTCTAGGCTTCTACTCACCTCACTATATCCACAGCCGCCCCTCTGTCCAGGCTTCTACTTACCTCACTACATCCACAGTCGCCCCTCTGTCCAGGCTTCTACTTACCTCACTATATCGACAGCCGCCCCTCTGTCCAGGCTTTCTACTCACCTCACTATATCCACAGCCGCCCCTCTGTCCAGACTTCTACTTAGCTCACTACATTCACAGCCGCCCCTCTGTCCAGGCTTCTACTTACCTCACTATATCCACAGTCGCCCCTCTGTCCAGGCTTCTACTTACCTCACTATATCCACAGTCGCCCCTCTGTCAGGCTTCTACTTACCTCACTACATCCACAGTCGCCCCTCTGTCCAGGCTTCTACTCACCTCACTATATCCACAGCCGCCCCTCTGTCCAGACTTCTACTTAGCTCACTACATCACAGCCGCCCCTCTGTCCAGGCTTTCTACTTACCTCACTATATCCACAGTCGCCCCTCTGTCCAGGCTTCTACTTACCTCACTATATCCACAGTCGCCCTCTGTCCAGGCTTCTACTTACCTCACTAACATCCACAGTCGCCCCTCTGTCCAGGCTTCTACTTACCTCACTACATTCACAGCCGCCCCTCTGTCCAGGCTTCTACTTACCTCACTTATCCACAGTCGCCCCTCTGTCCAGGCTTCTACTTACCTCACTATATCCACAGCCGCCCCTCTGTCCAGACTTCTACTTACCTCACTACATCCACAGTCGCCCCTCTGTCCAGGCTTCTACTTACCTCACTACATTCACAGCCGCCCCTCTGTCCAGGCTTCTACTTACCTCACTATATCGACAGCCGCTCATCTGTCCAGACTTCTTCTGACCTCACTATATCCACAGCCGCCCCTCTGTCCAGACTTCTACTTAGCTCACTACATTCACAGCCGCCAGGCTTCTACTTACCCACTCCAGGCCCCTCTGTCCAGGCTTCTACTTACCTCACTATATCCACAGTCGCCCCTCTGTCCAGGCTTCTACTTACCTCACTATATCCACAGTCGCCCCTCTGTCCAGGCTTCTACTTACCTCACTACATCCACAGTCGCCCCTCTGTCCAGGCTTCTACTTACCTCACTACATTCACAGCCGCCCCTCTGTCCAGGCTTCTACTTACCTCACTATATCCACAGCCGCCCCTCTGTCCAGACTTCTACTTACCTCACTACGATCCACAGTCGCTCCCTCTGTCCAGGCTTCTACTTACCTCACTACATTCACAGCCGCCCCTCTGTCCAGGCTTCTACTTACCTCACTATATCGACAGCCGCTCATCTGTCCAGACTTCTTCTGACCTCACTATATCCACAGCCGCCCCTCTGTCCAGGCTTTTACTTACCTCACTATATCACAGCCCCGTCCATCTAGGCTTCTACTTACCTCACTACATCTATTCCGCCCCTCTGCAGACTTCTACTTACCTCACTACATCACAGCTGCCCCTCTGTCCAGGCTACTACTTACCTTCACTACATCCACAGCTGCCCTCTGTCCAGGCTTCTACTCACCTCACTACATCCACAGCTGCCCCTCTGTCCAGGCTTCTACTCACCTCACTATATCCACAGCCGCCCCTCTGTCCAGGCTTTTACTTACCTCACTATATCCACAGCCGCCCGTCCATCTAGGCTTCTACTTACCTCACTACATCTATTGCCGCCTCTCTGTCCAGGCTTCTACTCACCTCACTACATCCACAGTCACCCCTCTGTCCAGGCTTCTACTCACCTCACTATATCCACAGCCTCCCCTCTGTCCAGGCTTTTACTTACCTCACTATATCCGCAGCCGCCCCTCTGTCGAGTAAAGTAATGTATGCACACAGTGACTCCACCAGCGGAATAGTGAGTGCAGCTCTGGAGTATAATACAGGATGTAACTCAGGATCAGTACAGGATAAGTAATGTATGTACACAGTGACTGCACCAGCAGAATAGTGAGTGCAGCTCTGGAGTATAATACAGGATGTAACTCAGGATCAATACAGGATAAGTAATGTATGTACACAGTTACTGCACCAGCAGAATAGTGATTGCAGCTCTGTAGTATAATACAGGATGTAACTCAGGATTAGTACAGGATAAGTAATGTAATGAACACAGTGACTGCACCAGCAGAATAGTGAGTGCAAGCTCTGGAGTATAATACAGGATGTAACTCAGGATTAGTACAGGATAAGTAATGTATGTACATAGTGACTGCACCAGCAGAATAGTGAGTGCAGCTCTGGAGTATAATACAGGATGTAACTCAGGATCAGTACAGGATAAGTAATGTATTACACAGTGACTGCACCAGCAGAATAGTGAGTGCAGCTCTGGAGTATAATACAGGATGTACTGAGGATCAGTACAGGATAAGTAATGTATGTACACAGTGACTGCACCAGCAGAATAGTGAGTGCAGCTCTGGAGTATAATACAGGATGTAACTCAGGATCAGTACAGGATAAGTAATGTATGTACACAGTACTGCACCAGCAGAAAGTGAGTGCAGCTCGGAGTATAATACAGGATGTAACAGGATCAGTAACAGGATAAGTAATGTATGTACACAGTGACTGCCCAGCAGAATAGTGAGTGCAGCTCTGGAGTATAATACAGGATGTAACTCAGGATCAGTACAGGATAAGTAATGTATGTAACAGTGACTGCCCAGCAGAATAGTAGTGCAGCTCTGGAGTATAATACAGGATGTAACTCAAGATCAGTACAGGATAAGTAATGTATGTACACAGTGACTGCTCCAGCAGAATAGTGAGTGCAGCTCTGGAGTATATACAGGATGTAACTACAGTACAGGATAAGTAATGTATGTACACAGTGACTGCACCAGCAGAATAGTGAGTACAGTTCTGGAGTATAATACAGATGTAACTCAGATCAGTACAGTAGTATGTATGTACACAGTGACTCCACCAGCAGAATAGTGAGTGCAGCTCTGGAGGTATAATATAGTATGTAACTCAGGATCAGTACAGGATAAGTAATGTATGTACACAGTGACTCCACCAGCAGAATAGTGAGTGCAGCTCTGGAGTATAATACAGGATGTAACTCAGGATCAGTACAGGATAAGTAATGTATGTACACAGTGACTGCAGCAGCAGAATAGTGAGTGCAGCTCTGGAGTATAATACAGGATGTAACTCAGGATCAGTACAGGATAAGTAATGTATGTACACAGTGACTGCCCAAGCAGAACAGTGAGTGCAGCTCTGGAGTATAAAGCAATTTATCAGAGTCTTCCTGACGCCTCATCAGAAGACTACTAATCAATACTGACAGTTACCGTCCCTGTGATGCTGCACCCTGTTTGTGTCTTATCAGACCTCCCATGATGATGTCATATTCCTGCCTGCCATGCAGACTAATGAGATCAGGAGATCATAGAACATGCACGGGATGTTACAGGATGGACTGGCCATAGACGTTACAGGGAAATTTCCCGGTGGGCCAATGCTGAGGGGGGTGCTCATGCTTCCATCTCTGCCGCATGCCGGGTACTTAATTAGCTATCAGGTGTTCATGTACCTGGCCAGCGACCTGTCCACCTGAATTCAGCTATGTCCCACACCTCCTCAGCCCCGGCTCCATATCCTAATCAGAAACAATTAGAGGAGAGAGAAAATGGCCGCTATTGATGGACAGCCTGGAGGGACAGCTTTTGGGGCAGTTTATTGTGCGGCACTGTAGTATGTGGTATTGTTGACCCCTCCTACTTATGATGCCCCGCCTACTGCCAATTTAGCCCCTCCCACAATATGGGGCGCCTTTTAGGTATTGTAGCTGTACTTTGTTGTATCTCTGCTTTGTGAGCGACGAGGCGACCCTGCGAGAGAACACACCGACCCTTCCAGGAAAGCGAGATCGGGACCGACCCGCTGGACCTCGTGGTGCTGCTTGTGATGGCCCAGTGTGGAGAAGACCGGAGGAGAAGCTGAGCTGCAGCGTGTGATCAGGAGAACCTGGATATCTCTCTAATCCTCATTACCAGATGATAAGGATTAAGTTACTTTCTGCTCCTTCATCTCCATTATTATCCTCCTATTACAAAATCCTGTTATATCGTTAAAATACCCAGAAATTATATGGTAGCGTATCTCTATGTCCCGGAGAACAGTCAGTCCCAACGCTCTGACCCGGCGCGCTGCGATCTCGTACTGCGCAGCGATTAATTTTATACACATTATGGGGACGATTGTGGGAATTAATAAGATACAAACGACACAACTGTAACTTTCCATTAATGGAAGATAATGAAGCGTCACAGCAAGAGGTCGCTCAGCGGAACGTCCCAGAGCCACCGCCATTGCAACGCTGGCACAGCCTGAGCAGACGAAAAACTCATCACAGCAGATACTGAGGATTACACCCAGTATACAGGACAGGAGAAGTGGTACTGTGCAGTGTATATATATATACAGAATAAGAGCAGATACTGAGGATTACACCCAGTATACAGGACAGGAGAAGTGGTACTGTGCAGTGTATATATATATACAGAATAAGGGCAGATACTGAGGATTACACCCAGTATACAGGACAGGAGAAGTGGTACTGTGCAGTGTATATATATATACAGAATAAGAGCAGATACTGAGGATTACACCCAGTATACAGGACAGGAGAAGTGGTACTGTGCAGTGTATATATATATACAGAATAAGGGCAGATACTGAGGATTACCAGGAGATACTGTGCACGCAGTCACAGTATACAGGACAGGAGAAGTGGTAGCTGTGCAGTGTATATATATACAGAATAAGAGCAGATACTGAGGATTACACCCAGTATACGGACAGGAGAAGTGGTACTGTGCAGTGTATATATATACAGAATAAGAGCAGATACTGAGGATTACACCCAGTATACAGGACAGGAGAAGTGGTACTGTGCAGTGTATATATATATACAGAATAAGCAGATACTGAGGATTACACCCAGTATACAGGACAGGAGAAGTGGTACTGTGCAGTGTATATATATATACAGAATAAGAGCAGATACTGAGGATTACACCCAGTATACAGGACAGGAGAAGTGGTACTGTGCAGTGTATATATATACAGAATAAGAGCAGATACTGAGGATTACACCCAGTATACAGGACAGGAGAAGTGGTACTGTGCAGTGTATATATATACAGAATAAGAGCAGATACTGAGGATTACACCCAGTATACAGGACAGGAGAAGTGGTACTGTGCAGTGTATATATATATACAGAATAAGAGCAGATACTGAGGATTACACCCAGTATACAGGACAGGAGAAGTGGTACTGTGCAGTGTATATATATACAGAATAAGAGCAGATACTGAGGATTACACCCAGTATACAGGACAGGAGAAGTGGTACTGTGCAGTGTAATATATACAGAATAAGAGCAGATACTGAGGATTACACCCAGTATACAGGACAGGAGAAGTGGTACTGTGCAGTGTATATATATATACAGAAATAAGAGCAGATACTGAGGATTACACCCAGTATACAGGACAGAGAAAGTTACTGTGCAGTGTGTATATATACAGAATAAGAGCAGATACTGAGGATTACACCCAGTATACAGGACAGGAGAAGTGGTACTGTGCAGTGTATATATATATACAGAATAAGAGCAGATACTGAGGATTACATCCAGTATACAGGAGAAAGTGGTACTGTGCAGTGTATATATATATACAGAATAAGAGCAGATACTGAGGATTACACCCAGTATACAGGACAGGAGAAGTGGTACTGTGGCAGTGTATATATATATACAGAATAAGAGCAGATACTGAGGATTACACCCAGTATACAGGACAGGAGAAGTGGTTACTGTGCAGTGTATATATATATATACAGAATAAGAGCAGATACTGAGGATTACACCCAGTATACAGGAGAAGTGGTACTGTGCAGTGTATATATATATACAGAATAGAGCAGATACTGAGGATTAGCACCAGTATACAGGACAGGAGAAGTGGTACTGTGCAGTGTATATATATATACAGAATAAGAGCAGATACTGAGGATTACACCCAGTATACAGGACAGGAGAAGTGGTACTGTGCAGTGTATATATATTACAGAATAAGAGCAGATACTGAGGATTACACCCAGTATACAGGACAGGAGAAGTGGTACTGTGCAGTGTATATATATACAGAATAAGAGCAGATACTGAGGATTACACCCAGTATACAGGACAGGAGAAGTGGTACTGTGCAGTGTATATATATACAGAATAAGAGCAGATACTGAGGATTACACCCAGTATACAGGACAGGAGAAGTGGTACTGTGCAGTGTATATATATACAGAATAAGAGCAGATACTGAGATTACACCAGTATACAGGACAGGAGAAGTGGTACTGTGGCAGTGTATATATATACAGAATAAGAGCAGATACTGAGGATTACACCCAGTATACAGGACAGGAGAAGTGGTACTGTGCAGTGTATATATATACAGAATAAGAGCAGATACTGAGGATTACATCCAGTATACAGGACAGGAGAAGTGGTACTGTGCAGTATACAGAATGAGCAGATACTGAGGATTACACCCAGTATACAGGGACAGAGAAGTGGTACTGTGCAGTGTATATATATACAGAATAAGAGCAGATACTGAGGATTACACCCAGTATACAGGACAGGAGAAGTGGTTACTGTGCAGTGTATATATATACAGAATAAGAGCAGAAATTGAGGATTACATCCAGTATACAGGACAGGAAGAAGTGGTACTGTGCAGTGTATATATATACAGAATAAGAGCAGATACTGAGGATTACATCAGTATACAGGACAGAGAAGTGGTACTGTGCAGTGTATATATATATATATATATATATATATTACAGATACGAGAAGTTATATATATATATATATACAGAATAAGAGCAGATACTGAGGATTACACCCAGTATACAGGACAGGAGAAGTGGTACTGTGCAGTGTATATATATATACAGAATAAGAGCAGATACTGAGGATTACACCCAGTATACAGGACAGGAGAAGTGGTACTGTGCAATGTATATATATATACAGAATAAGAGCAGATACTGAGGATTACACCCAGTATACAGGACAGGAAGAAGTGGTACTGTGCAGTGTATATATATACAGAATAAGAGCAGATACTGAGGATTACACCCAGTATACAGGACAGGAGAAGTGGTACTGTGCAGTGTATATATATATATACAGAATATAAGAGCAGATACTGAGGATTACACCCAGTATACAGACAGGAGAGTGGTACTGTGCAGTGGACAGAATGATACAGTATAAAGGACAGGAGAAGTGGTACTGTGCAGTGTATATATAATATACAGAATAAGAGCAGATACTGAGGATTACACCCAGTATACAGGACAGGAAGAAGTGGTACTGTGCCAGTGTTATATATATACAGAATAAGAGGCAGATACTGAGGATTACACCCAGTATACAGGACAGGAGAAGTGGTACTGTGCAGTGTATATATATATATATATACAGAATAAGAGCAGATACTGATTACACCAGTATACAGGACAGGAGAAGTGGTACTGTGCAGTGTATATATATATACAGAATAAGAGCAGATACTGAGGATTACACCCAGTATACAGGACAGAGAAGTGGTACTGTGCAGTGTATATATATA
>ONZH01006981.1:142500-165412 GCA_900303285.1 Rhinella marina | reverse complement strand
TACAAGAATATAACTACTATAATACTGCTCCTATGTACAAGAATATAACTACTATATACTGCTCCTATGTACAAGAATATAACTACTATAATACTGCCTCCTATGTACAAGAATATAACTACTATAATACTGCCTCCTATGTACAAGAATATAACTACCTATGTACATATGAATATAACTACTATAATACTGCTCCTATGTACAAGAATATACTACAAGAATATAACTACTATAATACTGCTCCTATGTACAAGAATATAACTACTATAATACTGCTCCTATGTACAAGAATATAACTACTATAATACTGCTCCTATGTACAAGAATATAACTACTATAATACTGCTCCTATGTACAAGAATATAACTACTATAATACTGCTCCTATGTACAAGAATATAACTACTATAATACTGCTCCTATGTACAAGAAATATAACTACTATAATACTGCTCCTATGTACAAGAATATAAACTACTATAATACTGCTCCTATGTACAAGAATATAACTACTATAATACTGCCTCCTATGTACAAGAATATAACTACTATAATACTGCTCCTATGTACAAGAATATAACTACTATAATACTGCTCCTATGTACAAGAATATAACTACTATAATACTGCTCCTATGTACAAGAATATAACTACTATAATACTGCTCCTATGTACAAGAATATAACTACTATAATACTGCTCCTATGTACAAGAATATAAACTACTATAATACTGCTCCTATGTACAAGAATATAACTACTATAATACTGCTCCTATGTACAAGAATATAACTACTATAAATACTGCTCCTATGTACAAGAATATAACTACTATATAATACTGCTCCTATGTACAAGAATATAACTACTATAATACTGCTCCTATGTACAAGAATATAACTACTATAATACTGCTCCTATGTACAAAGAATATAACTACTATATAATACTGCTCCTATGTACAAGAATATAACTACTATAAATACTGCTCCTATGTACAAGAATATAACTACTATAATACTGCTCCTATGTACAAGAATATAACTACTATAATACTGCTCCTATGTACAAGAATATAACTACTATAATACTGCTCTCTATGTACAAGAATATAAACTACTATAATACTGATACTGCTCCTATGTACAAGAATATAACTACTATAATACTGCCTCCTATGTACAAGAATATAAACTACTATAAATACTGCTCCTATGTACAAGAATATAACTACTATAATACTGCTCCTATGTACAAGAATATAAACTACTATAATACTGCCTCCTATGTACAAGAATATAACTACTATAATACTGCTCCTATGTACAAGAATATAACTACTATAATACTGCTCCTATGTACAAGAATATAACTACTATAAATACTGCTCCTATGTACAAGAATATATAACTACTATAATACTGCTCCTATGTACAAGAATATAACTACTATAATACTGCCTCCTATGTACAAAGATATAAACTACTACTATAATACTGCTCCTATGTACAAGAATATAACTACTATATAATACTGCTCCTATGTACAAGAATATAACTACTATAAATACTGCTCCTATGTACAAGAATATAACTACTATAATACTGCCTCCTATGTACAAGATATAAACTACTATAATACTGCTCCTATGTACAAGAATATAACTACTATAATACTGCTCCTATGTACAAGAATATAACTACTATAATACTGCCTCCTATGTACAAGAATATAACTACTATAATACTGCCTCCTATGTACAAGAATATATAACTACTATAATACTGCTCCTATGTACAAGAATATAACTACTATAATACTGCTCCTATGTACAAGAATATAACTACTATAATACTGCTCCTATGTACAAGAATATAACTACTATAATACTGCTCCTATGTACAAGAATATAACTACTATAATACTGCTCCTATGTACAAGAATATAACTACTATAATACTGCTCCTATGTACAAGAATATAACTACTATAATACTGCCTCCTATGTACAAGAATATAACTACTATAATACTGCTCCTATGTACAAGAATAATATAACTACTATAATACTGCTCCTATGTACAAGAATATAACTACTATAATACTGCCTCCTATGTACAAGAATATAACTACTATAATACTGCTCCTATGTACAAGAATATAAACTACTATAATACTGCTCCTATGTACAAGAATATAAACTACTATAATACTGCTCCTATGTACAAGAATATAACTACTATAATACTGCTCCTATGTACAAGAATATAACTACTATAATACTGCCTCCTATGTACAAGAATATAACTACTATAATACTGCCTCCTATGTACAAGAAATATAACTACTATAATACTGCTCCTATGTACAAGAATATAACTACTATAATACTGCTCCTATGTACAAGAATATAACTACTATAATACTGCTCCTATGTACAAGAATATAACTACTATAATACTGCTCCTATGTACAAGAATATAACTACTATAATACTGCTCCTATGTACAAGAAATATAACTACTATAATACTGCTCCTATGTACAAGAATATAACTACTATAATACTGCCTCCTATATGTACAAGAATATAACTACTATAATACTGCTCCTATGTACAAGAATATAAACTACTATAATACTATGCTCCTATGTACAAGAATATAACTACTATAATACTGCCTCCTATGTACAAGAATATAACTACTATAATACTGCTCCTATGTACAAGAATATAACTACTATAATACTGCCTCCTATGTACAAGAATATAACTACTATAATACTGCTCCTATGTACAAGAATATAACTACTATAATACTGCTCCTATGTACAAGAATATAACTACTATAATACTGCTCCTATGTACAAGAATATAACTACTATAATACTGCTCCTATGTACAAGAATATAACTACTATAATACTGCTCCTATGTACAAGAATATAACTACTATAATACTGCTCCTATGTACAAGAAATATAAACTACTATAATACTGCTCCTATGTACAAGAATATAACTACTATAATACTGCTCCTATGTACAAGAATATAACTACTATAATACTGCTCCTATGTACAAGAATATAACTACTATAATACTGCTCCTATGTACAAGAATATAACTACTATAATACTGCTCCTATGTACAAGAATATAACTACTATATAATACTGCTCCTATGTACAAGAATATAAACTACTATAATACTGCCTCCTATGTACAAGAATATAACTACTATAATACTGCTCCTATGTACAAGAAATATAAACTACTATAAATACTGCTCCTATGTACAAAGAATATAACTACTATATATACTGCTCCTATGTACAAGAATATAACTACTATAATACTGCTCCTATGTACAAGAATATATAACTACTATAATACTACTACTGCTCCTATGTACAAGAATATAACTACTATAATACTGCCTCCTATGTACAAGAATATAACTACTATAATACTGCCTCCTATGTACAAGAATATAACTACTATATACTGCTCCTATGTACAAGAATATAACTACTATAATACTGCTCCTATGTACAAGAATATAACTACTATAATACTGCTCCTATGTACAAGAATATAACTACTATAATACTGCTCCTATGTACAAGAATATAACTACTATAATACTGCTCCTATGTACAAGAATATAACTACTATAATACTGCTCCTATGTACAAGAATATAAACTACTATAATACTGCTCCTATGTACAAGAATATAACTACTATAATACTGCTCCTATGTACAAGAATATAACTACTATAATACTGCTCCTATGTACAAGAATATAACTACTATAATACTGCTCCTATGTACAAGAATATAACTACTATAATACTGCCTCCTATGTACAAGAATATAACTACTATAATACTGCTCCTATGTACAAGAATATAACTACTATAAATACTGCTCCTATGTACAAGAATATAACTACTATAATACTGCTCCTATGTACAAGAATATAACTACTATAATACTGCTCCTATGTACAAGAATATAACTACTATAATACTGCTCCTATGTACAAGAATATAACTACTATAATACTGCTCCTATGTACAAGAATATAACTACTATAATACTGCTCCTATGTACAAGAATAAACTACTATAATACTGCTCCTATGTACAAGAATATAACTACTATAATACTGCTCCTATGTACAAGAATATAACTACTATAATACTGCTCCTATGTACAAGAATATAACTACTATAATACTGCTCCTATGTACAAGAATATAACTACTATAATACTGCTCCTATGTACAAGAATATAACTACTATAATACTGCTCCTATGTACAAGAATATAACTACTATAATACTGCTCCTATGTACAAGAATATAACTACTATAATACTGCTCCTATGTACAAGAATATAAACTACTATAATACTGCTCCTATGTACAAGAATATAACTACTATAATACTGCCTCCTATGTACAAGAATATAACTACTATAATACTGCTCCTATGTACAAGAATATAACTACTATAATACTGCTCCTATGTACAAAATATAACTACTATAATACTGCTCCTATGTACAAGAATATAACTACTATAATACTGCTCCTATGTACAAGAATATAACTACTATAATACTGCTCCTATGTACAAGAATATAACTACTATAATACTGCTCCTATGTACAAGAATATAACTACTATAATACTGCTCCTATGTACAAGAATATAACTACTATAATACTGCCTCCTATGTACAAGAATATAAACTACTATAATACTGCTCCTATGTACAAGAATATAACTACTATAAATACTGCTCCTATGTACAAGAATATAACTACTATAATACTGCTCCTATGTACAAGAATATAACTACTATAATACTGCTCCTATGTACAAGAATATAACTACTATAATACTGCTCCTATGTACAAGAATATAAACTACTATAATACTGCCTCCTATGTACAAGAATATAAACTACTATAATACTGCTCCTATGTACAAGAATATAACTACTATAATACTGCTCCTATGTACAAGAATATAACTACTATAATACTGCTCCTATGTACAAGAATATAACTACTATAATACTGCTCCTATGTACAAGAATATAACTACTATATATACTGCTCCTATGTACAAGAATATAACTACTATAATACTGCTCCTATGTACAAGAATATAACTACTATAATACTGCCTCCTATGTACAAGAATATAACTACTATAATACTGCTCCTATGTACAAGAATATAACTACTATAATACTGCTCCTATGTACAAGAATATAACTACTATAATACTGCTCCTATGTACAAGAATATAAACTACTATAATACTGCTTCCTATGTACAAGAATATAACTACTATAATACTGCTCCTATGTACAAGAATATAACTACTATAATACTGCTCCTATGTACAAGAATATAACTACTATAATACTGCTCCTATGTACAAGAATATAACTACTATAATACTGCTCCTATGTACAAGAATATAACTACTATAATACTGCTCCTATGTACAAGAATATAACTACTATAATACTGGCTCCTATGTACAAGAATATAACTACTATAATACTGCTCCTATGTACAAGAATATAACTACTATAATAATACTGCTCCTATGTACAAGAAATATAACTACTATAATACTGCTCCTATGTACAAGAATATAACTACTATAATACTGCTCCTATGTACAAAGAATATAACTACTATAATACTGCTCCTATGTACAAGAATATAACTACTATAATACTGCTCCTATGTACAAGAATATAACTACTATATAATACTGCTCCTATGTACAAGAATATAACTACTATAATACTGCTCCTATGTACAAGAATATAAACTACTATAATACTGCCTCCTATGTACAAGAATATAACTACTATAATACTGCTCCTATGTACAAGAATATAACTACTATAATACTGCTCCTATGTACAAGAATATAACTACTATAATACTGCTCCTATGTACAAGAATATAAACTACTATAATACTGCTCCTATGTACAAGAATATAACTACTATAATACTGCTCCTATGTACAAGAATATAACTACTATAATACTGCTCCTATGTACAAGAATATAACTACTATAATACTGCTCCTATGTACAAGAATATAACTACTATAATACTGCTCCTATGTACAAGAATATAACTACTATAATACTGCTCCTATGTACAAGAATATAACTACTATAATACTGCTCCTATGTACAAGAATATAAACTACTATAATACTGCTCCTATGTACAAAATATAACTACTATAATACTGCTCCTATGTACAAGAATATAACTACTTTTATATAATATTTATCTCTGTAGTATATCAGATTTTACAATATATTTTACACCTTGTTCAGTATACATTGTATTATAATTTCTTCTGTCTTCACACTTTGAGTCTTTTCCCAGATCCCCGTGTCCGCCATAATTAGGATTCCCGGATCACATGACCTACCATTCATGTTGGCTGCAGCCAGAGAATAACATTTAGTCGCCTGTGACTCTTCAGCGATCTCAGGATTCCCTTCCTCCCTTCATTTTCTGGAATACACATTTCCTGACTCCATTTTTCCGGAGAGAAATTCCTGATCCTTCTCAGATCCTGCAGCGAGATGAAGAAAAGCTGCAACCTCCAGTTCAGCCTTTCCTGCCTTCTTTGACATGCTGCTTGTGGAGCTGCAGGTTCAGAGCTCAGTGGGTGTTCCCTGTAAAGCTGCTCTCCCCCTCCCTTCTCTCATTGTTGTAGCTTGTGTCGCCTCCTCCCCCTCCCTCTCTCGCAGCGTGCTGGAAGAAAGTGCAGTTTAGAAATCCTTGTGTTTGTGGATAACCTACCGCCTGTGAGTGACACTAACCTGCTCTTACCTCCGAAGCCTTTACAGAGCTGAGGAGGAGGAGGACAGCAAGCAGCAGGGGAATAGCATGCGACTGAGGGATTCGGTTACACTGTTTTTTTTTTTTGCATTCTGTACATGAGCTGCATACACAATACGGTAGGATATTGATTATCTAGATGAATTTTAACCATTTATTTTGAAGAATTTGCATTGGAATAAAGATGAGCAATTTCCTGATCTGTGGCAGCAGTTGGGGCACGCCCCCACACGAGTCCTGCAGATGTCTCTCTGGTTCCACAATTTAGGCAAATTATTTATGGTGCAGTGCATTATGGGACATGATGGATTGATGGATTACAGGTGCAGATTTAGAGGCATTTAGATGATAGATAAAACAAGTACCGTCTATAGGATAAAATACAGCAATATGGTAAACCCTGCACATCAGCATTCCCCAGCAGCAGTGCTGCATACCTGGCAACAACACTTTCCATCCAGAAAATCGAGCATTATGTGTGTCTACGGATGCCTGTGGTGCATTGCAGTCGCCTTCATAATAATCTATTCCAGGTATGCTGCTATACTGTAGCGTTAAAGAGCACCCGGCCTAATTCTTCCAAGCGCGGGCTCTTAATCATCTTGTCCTGTGTGAAGTCAGGTGTCTTAAAGGGCCACTAAACCGTAGTCTGCAGACTGTGAGGACTGGACATGGAGTAGTGATCATGGGGGTCTGGGAGGTTTCTACATGTCAGTCATCCCATTGATGAACGCTACAGTTCAGCCTCCCCCAGGTTTAGTGTCCCTTTAAAGGCGAGTCTGTCAGGTCACAGAAGAGTTAATATCTCAGCCTCTGCTGACTACGCTGCAGGTCTCGTCAGAGGGTTTTCATACCTTTCACTCGTCGCTTTATAATCCCCAGGCGACACTTTAGTGAAACGGAGAACATAGTGCCCAGTGCTGTCCAGGTGGGCGCTGCCCGGGCAAGTCTGTCACGGTGGGCAGCAGAGTCACTCAGGGCTCATACTAAGGTAGACAGAGAGGAGGGTGGTACAGAGTATGATGGGGAGAAGGAAGAGAAGGGAAAGTCTGAGGAGCCTGGGAAGCAGGGAGCACGGCAAGTAACACAGAAGATAAAATAGTATGGAATGTAAGACAGTGAAAAGAGAGGTGGAGAAGGGAGAGAGAATGGAGTGAGGGAAAGGGAAGAACAGGAGAGAAAGAGGATGAAAGGAAGAAAAAGGAAAGGGAGAGAGATAGAAAAGGTGGAAGAAGATAGAAAGGAAAGAAAAGGGAGAATGGAAAGAAAATAGAAATGAAGGTAGAGAGGAATGAGGATGACAAAGACAAAAAGGGAAGGTAGACAAGTGGAAGAGTGATTAAAAAATAGGTAGAGGGGCAGGAAGACAGAAAGGAAGGAAGAGAAAGTAAGATGAAGAAAGGAAGTTAGAAAGGAAGGTAGAGAGAATGTCAAAGAGAGAAGTAGAGGGAAGAGAGGAAGATGGGAAGGAAGCTGTAGATTAGGAAGAAACAGAAAAGAAGATGAAGAGAGGAAGACACAAAGGAAGGTAGAAAGGAGAAAGTAAGAAAGAGAAGGAGAGAGGAAGATAGGGAGAGAGAGAGAGGAAGGAATAAGAGAGGGAAAGAGAAAAGATAAAATAGAGAGGGATAGAGGAATACAGGAAGGTAGAGAAAAGGAAACATGGGAGAGGCAAAGACAGAAAGGAAGAGAGAAGTGGAAGGGAGACTAAAAAGAGATAGAGGAACGGAGTGAGGAAGAGAAAGATAGGAAGAAAGGAAGATGAATAGATGTGGAGAGAGAGAAAGTTAGAAAGGAAAGGTAGAGTGAAGGTAGATGGAGGGAGGGGAAGAGATGAAGATAGAGGAAGATGGAAAGGAAGCTGGAAAGGAGATAGAAACAGAAAAGAAGATAAAGAGAAGGAGGTAGAAAGGAGAAGGAAGAACTTGAAGAAGATAGATGATGAAAGATATTAGGAGAAGAAGAGAGAGGGCGGAGAGAAGATAGAGAAAGGCAGACAGGAAGAGGAAGAAAGAGAGAGGATGAAAGAAAAGAATGCAGGGATGAGGTAGAAAAAGTTGGAGGAAGTAAAAAAAGATAAAGGGAGGAAGAGAAAATGATAGAGATAGGAAGAGAAGAAAGAGAGAGAAAGATAGAGGAAAGCAGAAAGGAGGAGGAAGAAAAAAGGATAGAGGAAGAAAATGACAGAGGAGAGAGAGAGGAACAGAAAGAGTGATGGTTTGTTGAGCAGAGAAAAGAAGATAAGAGGAAATAAGAAGAAGGAAATGTAGGAAGACAGGGAGAGAAAGGGAGAAGAGGAGTAGGAAGAGAGACAGAGAACAAGAGGAAAGGGAAAAGACTGCAGGAGGAAACGAGGGGAAGCAGGGGGAAAGAAACAAGGTGAGAGAGGAGGAAAGAGAAATGGAGTCTAGAGAATGGGGGATAGGAAGAGGAAGAAACAAGGGGAAGAGGAGCAAGAGGAGGCGGGGGAGAAACAAGGGAGGAAAGTGAGAGGTGGGGAGACGAGTGGGAGACAGAAGAAGGAAACAGAAAGGTGGAATATAAGCAGGTACTGAGGGAATTGTGCTACAAGAGACAGCCAGGATGAGAGCGACTCACAAGAGACAGAGGACAGTGATGTGGAGACAGCACAGGGAAGAACTCCTCGTCTCTGCATCTGTCTCGCTTCTCTGTCCGGAGGATAATGAAATTCCCATTAATATTAATAAGATGTTTATTTGCTTCTTGCCTCCTTATTGGAATTCTTCCTAATAATAGCAAAGGGTCATTAACCCTTCCACTGCCTCAACACTATCACAATGCTGCCCAACACAGAGGGGTATAACCACATGCATATAGGTGACTACAGTAGGACTACAAGTGACAGGATGCCCTGTCAGCAGCAAACACATTGAGTAACACATATCTAATAATGAGCGTCATTACCACAGCACGTGTCCTGAAATAGACAGATTCTGCTCCGTACACATTATGTGAAGTCTATGCGTACACCTGTCATCAATCTAAAAAAACGAAAAAACGTACTCGTGAGTCTTGATTAGAAACCGCCTACCTTTTAGTGTATACAGCTCATATGCAGACCTATATATCTCAGTGGTGACAGACTGCAAGCAGATCCTGAATAGTCTGATGATGAAGTCATACTGGATTCCTTCTGACTTAAGTGTTTGCTAACCTAATGAGTATACATAGTCAAGAAGTAGGGCACAGGAGGAAAGGTGGATTATTACTGCGGAAACAGACTACGTAAGGTTTGTAGTCTGTCACCATGGAGACCCAGAACTGCTGCCTTCTGCCTACCTCACCATTTTACAGTTTATACATAGAGCTACATTAAAAGGTGAATCACTGTGTACATACATTACTTATCCTGTACTGATCCTGAGTTACATCCTGTATTATACTCCAGAGCTGCACTCACTATTCTGCTGGTGCAGTCACTGTGTACATACATTACTTATCCTGTACTGATCCTGAGTTACATCCTGTATTATACTCCAGAGCTGCACTCACTATTCTGCTGGTGCAGTCACTGTGTACATACATTACTTATCCTGTACTGATCCTGAGTTACATCCTGTATTATACTCCAGAGCTGCACTCACTATTCTGCTGGTGCAGTCACTGTGTACATACATTACTTATCCTGTACTGATCCTGAGCTACATCCTGTATTTATACTCCAGAGCTGCACTCACTATTCTGCTGGTGGAGTCACTGTGTACATACATTACTTATCCTGTACTGATCCTGAGTTACATCCTGTATTATACTCCAGAGCTGCATTCACTATTCTGCTGGTGCAGTCACTGTGTACATACATTACTTATCCTGTACTGATCCTGAGTTACATCCTGTATTATACTCCAGAGCTGCATTCACTATTCTGCTGGTGCAGTCACAGTGTACATACATTACTTATACTGTACTGATCCTGAGTTACATCCTGCATTATACTCCAGAGCTGCATTCACTATTCTGCTGGTGCAGTCACTGTGTACATACATTACTTATCCTGTACTGATCCTGAGTTACATCCTGTATTATACTCCAGAGCTGCACTCACAGGTGGACATGTTCTGAACCTCACTTTACATAACCCTGCTTACTTCCATGGACTCCACAGAACGGTCTGGTTTACCGCTCCCCTCCGTCCCCTCCACCACAGCAGAATTCGCTCCTCAGCAATATTTAATGCAATTTAAAGCCTTTAAAAGCTGACAACGTTTCTCGTTTAAAATCAGCCCCAAAAAGGCCGTAAATATCCAGAAACCTCAATTACCTCGGCGCCTCGCAGCAAAAAAACCCCACACACACAGTGCATTACATTAACAGTATCCAGAGCCTAATACCGGCTGTAAATTACGAGGATTTGCGCACTGCCTTTTGCATACATATTTATCCTCCGCGCTCTCGTATGGGCGCCGCGCTGTAAATCCAGCGGAGAACATTCTGCTTCAGTCAATAATGTGGTCACTCCTCTCTGCAGGATGATTCCCACTGCCGGGTCTGTAGGTTCCTATGGAATAGCTGTCAGGACCATAAAGACTGAATCTGGGACTGAGCCTAAGGCCTTGGGGTCCTCAAGACGGCGACTTTATTACAGCGCTGTTCACACTGGAGACATGCCTTCAGGCACCATGCAGATGCGACGGACCTGTTTGCCGACCGCCAGGGCCCCTCTGTCTCCTCCTTTACTGCTGGAGGCGGCAGAAGGAATAACGCATGACTGACAGATCAGACTACGCTGTGTTTGTTTGTAGTCTGTAACTATGGAAACGTATAGATCTAAGAGTTGTATACAGAAAACTGTACAAGACTGTCTATCCAGACTAAGGCTACTTTCACACTTGCGTTTATGCTGGATTCTGCAGGGTTCAGCAAAAACGTCTCCGTTATTGATAATACAACCGTCTGCATCTGTTATGAACTGCATTGAAAGTCAATGGGGGACGGATCAGTTTTCGACTGTGTCAGAGAAAACGGATCCTTCCCATTGACTTGCATTGTGGCTCATGCCGGATCTGTCTTGCTCTGCATCCCAGGAAGGAAAGCAAACTGCAGCACGCCGCTCTCCGGTATTAGAATGGAAGGGAATGCATTTTGCAGTTACATTTTGACCCCATTGACAATGAATGGGGACAAAACGGAAGCGGTTTTTTTTCGGTATCGAGACCCTATGACGGAACTCAATACCGGAGAATAGAAACGCTAGTGTGAAAGTAGCCTTACTGCAATTGGAGGCCAAACTCCACAACCTATAAGATTACGGAGACGCTTTGCGATGCCTATGTGCAGGGATCATGTGGTGCCCTATGGGCGCATCCCTTCAAGGTAGAAAATTGTAAATTGCGGATCCACAAAATACGGATACATTGACTTCAATGGGCCAGTGGTCCGCATTTTGCAGACAAGAATAGGACATGTTCTACCAATTTGCAGAACAATCATACGGATCATCCATGTCCGTTACACAAAAAAATAGGATAATACCGCAAAATGCAGACCACGATTCCATGGAAGTCAATGAGTCGGCAAAAAAAAAAGGAGGGCGCATTTCGCAGACGCCTGGGATGCAGACCGCAAAATGGACATGGTCTTGTGCAGGAGGCCTAATACCTGGGCTTCCCAGCAAGCCACTGGTCACTGCATGTGAGTTCATGCACACGAACATGTGCAAAGAGTGGGTCCGCAATATACAGGCCCCGGCCGTGTGCGCACTGTTTCACGGATGCAGACCTATTCACTTGAATGGTTCCACAATCCAGAATTTGCAGTTCCCAAATCACCGCGTGGACAGCACACGTTGGTGCGCATTAGCCCTTAAAGGGGTATTCCCATGTCAGACAATGGGGGCATATCACTGGGATATGCCCCCATTGTCTGATAGGTGCGGGTCCCAATGCTGAGAACCGAGAGGGGAAAGTGGAGGAGGGCGCACCGCGCATGCACAGCCGCCCTCCATTCATTTCTATGGGGCCACCGAAAATAGGAGCGCTGCCTCGGCTATTTCCATCGGCTCCATAGAAATGAATGTGATCGGTGGCCGCACATGCGCAGTGCATTCCCATTCATTTCTATGGGAGCAGCGAGGAGCTGCACCTGGTGGTGGCCGGATCCCGGGAAACCTGGGGTCCTCCAGGCGCAGCGCTCCCCCCTCCGATCTCGATATAGGTGCAGTCCCACCTATCAGACCCGCACCTATCAGACAATGGCGGCATATCCTAGCGATATTCCCCCATTGTCTTTAAGCGGACCCCCAACATATGCTCTGATGGACTGTATTACATGATCCCCGACTGATCTCAGTGGACGCCATCTGACCTCCTATAGTTCTGGCATTGTATTCATGAAACAGGATCCTCAGGATGAACATCAGTGGTTAATTTAATGAGATTTTCATTGCGCTGTGCTGATTCTGGAACGGCAGTGACCGGCATTATCTTCAGGACGGTGGGCACCTTTTTCATTCATTGCCACGAGTCTGGTATTCTCCCCCCCATCCCATTTACCTATGGGTTCAGGAAAACGCCCCCTTCTGCGCTATTAAGCCGTCATCCCCTGACAGATGATTGTCTCCCTTTCATCGGCAATAGGTAGTTTCAAAATTATCTCCCACTCGAAGCGCACAAAACCTCCCACTCCCTGCACAAAGCGAACGTCATCTTCATATTCTGCAGAAATTCCAGCAAACGGATCGGTATCTGCCGCGCACGAAAAATCCGCAGAGATCAACACATCATGTGCTGACCCGTCTGCCATTATAGTCATGAAGCAGGAGGCTCAGGATGAATACCTATGATGGAAACAGTTGTAACCATGGTGAAAGCAGCTGCTGATTCATTGCAGGCGTACATAATGGTTGGACCCCCGCTGAAGAAGATATGGCCATATCCTAGGTTATATTCTGCAGGACAAGTTGTGGTTTTTCAGGCACCGTTTTGGGGTAGAAATAACTTATTTAATTAACTTTTATTAACCCGTTTTGGGGGGATGGGAAAAAAAAACAATACCGCCACTGAGGTTTTACATTATAAATTTTGCTGCGTTCATTTTTCTAATTTTTTCTTTTACATTTTACTACTTTTGCTCAATAAAACCCTTTAAAAAATAAATAAATGAAATAAAATGTTTTTTTTTTTTTATCGCCACATCCTAAGACCCAGAACATTTGCATTGGTATCATTTTACATAACACTTTTTGATTAATTTTTATTCTTTTTTTTGTGGCAAATAAGCAATTTTGGCTTTTTTTGTGGTAGGGGTTTTAATTCTGCAATTTTGTAAAATGGAAAATGGAGTTTTTTTACTTGGAGATTTGTTTTTATTTCATAAAACTTTACCTTTTTTTTTTAATGATTTACAAGTCCTGTAAGGAGATTTTAGCAGGTGATCTTTTGATCGCTTCTTTAATACTCTGTATTGCTTATGTAGTACAGTGTATTATACTGACAGTCACCAGTAGGCTGTGCCAGAGAGGTGTATACTGCAGGCAGGCCTGGAGCATTCATTAGGCTCCAGGCTGCCATGTGAACACATCAGCACATCACTGTCTCATTCGCAGGATGCCAACGGGAGACAAAGAAAGCCTCTAAAACACTTAGATGTCGCAGTCACTATTGACCGTATCATCTAAGAGGTTAAACAGCCCCGATCTGATTTGGCTTATCCAGGCCATTAGAGGGGGTGCCCAAACCTCATGTGAGAGCCAAGCCTCAACTCTCCGCATTTGCCTAGCCTAAGAACCCTAACAGACTGTCGTAAAAAAGCATATTAGTATATAAGGGGTTAAAGAAGAACTCCCACAAAAATGTTATTCCATGTCCTGCTAGAAATGTACATGATGTAATCTGTAGTGAATGTCATTTCCTTACCAGTGTCTGTATTTGTGAGTTATATCTCCCTGAGGCTTCTCATCTGTGTCATGTGACCAGCAGTCAGACTCACCAGATAACACAGCATCTTATGTGTGGACAGGAAGTCTATTTCTCTATGTATTCCTATGGGAGCCTCACTCTGATAGGAATGAATAGAGCAGTAACTGGCTTCCTGTCCTAGGTCAGTTGGAGGTCAGGGAGTTGGTCACATGACCCAGCTATAATTAGAAGAGAGGGAATAACTCATAAATACAGTCACTGATGAGAAGATTGCATTCACTACAGATTACATCATGCAGCTTTCTAACAGGTCAGAGAATACATTTTTTTGCAGCAGTTCTTCTTTAACGAATTAGGGAACATTCACACGGTGCACCAGGAAGCAGAGCAGGAAATGGTACCTCACCTCTGCACCCTAACTGCCATGTGTGAATGTAGCCTCAATCAGCCCCATTCCCATTGAGACACCTTTATACACTAGTAGTAAGATCTGTCAACAGGAGCTTGATGACAGCTTCCAGGAAGCAACAGATTTTGTTTCCATCACTAAACAGAGTGTAAAATGGTAAAAAAGTGACTGCAGGAGCATTATAAGGAGGGCAACTGATCTCCACTGACGTCAGCTATTCTTATCTTCTATAAGGCGAGAACGAGGGGTGACCTCTGAGGGAGCTGTAATGGCAGCAATGTTGGTTGTCACCCAGCTTTTCCAGAAACAGAAGGGGTGACAATTATATTTTATACTCAGTACTTTCCAAAAAACAGAGACATTCATACATCCAGAGAGCGGAGTACTAATTCGCTTACTATCTACTGGGCAGCTGCTTCTATCAGCCATTGATTTTAGCATTAGGAATATATCAGCACAAGTTGTATATCCGTTAGGGATGGAATTCTCCATTGATCGCAGAAGACATAAAAGAAGATGAAACAAGGGAAAAGAATAAAGCCGAAATGTAAAGTTGTGTATCTCCTAAGGGCGCATGTCCGAATAGCAGAGCGGACATGACAAAGACTTGTGGACTGCATTATTACGTCTTATTACCTTCAAGTCAATCGCAAATCTGTCCAGTACCAACCCCAAAACCTGATCTAACCGCAAATCTATAATGGATATTCTTAAAGGGGTTAATCCTTTACATATATAAATCAAAGTCTGTGACTTGCTCTCTTTCACTTTTCAAGTCTAATTGTGCCATATGGAAGACTTTTAATACACCAACTAACTGCTATAATACTGTTATCTATGTACAAGAATATAACTGCTATAATACTGCTCCTATGTACAAGAATATAACTACTATAATACTGTTATCTATGTACAAGAATATAACTGCTATAATACTGCTCCTATGTACAAGAATATAACTACTATAATACTGCTCCTATATACAGGAATATAACTACTATAATACTGCTCCTATGTACAAGAATATAACTACTATAATACTGCTCCTATGTACAAGAATATAACTGCTATAATACTGCTCTTATGTACAAGAATATAACTACTATAATACTGCTACCCTATGTACAGAATATAACTACTATAATACTGCTCCTATGTACAAGAATATAACTACTATAATACTGCTCCTATGTACAAGAATATAACTACTATAATACTGCTCCTATGTACAAGAATATAACTACTATAATACTGCTCCTATGTACAAGATATAACTACTATAATACTGCTCCTATGTACAAGAATATAACTACTATAATACTGCTCCTATGTACAAGAATATAACTACTATAATACTGCTCTATGTACAAGAATATAACTACTATAATACTGCTCCTATGTACAAGAATATAACTACTATAATACTGGCTCCTATGTACAAGAATATAACTACTATAATACTGCTCCTATGTACAAGAATATACTACTATATATACTGCTCCTATGTACAAGAATATAACTACTATAATTACTGCTCCTATGTACAAGAATATATAACTACTATATAATACTGCTCCTATGTACAAGAATATAACTACTATAATACTGCTCCTATGTACAAGAATATAACTGCTATATATCTGCTCCTATGTACAAGAATATAACTACTATAATACTGCTCCTATGTACAAGAATATAACTACTATAATACTGCTCCTATGTACAAGAATATAACTACTATAATACTGCTCCTATGTACAAGAATATAACTACTATAATACTGCTCCTATGTACAAGAATATAACTACTATAATACTGCTCCTATGTACAAGAATATAACTACTATAATACTGCTCCTATGTAACTAACTACTAATACTGCTCTACAAGATATACTCCTACTGCAAGAATATAACTATAAATACTGTACTACTACTATAATACTGCTCCTATGTACAAGAATATAACTACTATAATACTGCTCCTATGTACAAGAATATGACTACTATAACACTATAACATGTCTCCTGCTGTATGTGATATAATCTGTATTAATCATACACAATCTCTTCGGCTACATGTCCGGCATTTCCTCCTATAAATGCGGCAGTAAAACTGTGCCGTCCCTCATGGAACGTTTCGCCTGAAAAATCGTAGGGTTTTATTATTGTTATGGTTGGTGTAAGTACCTGCCATTCTTCACCTCCTCTGTGTGCGCCGGAATACCCGCTGTTTCCACGTTGCACACGATCCGGCACCGCGGCTTCATACAAACCCTCGGTGCCGAATTTCTGTCTGCAATTCAATAGCGGTAATAATTATCTTCCATTATAAAATGCGGTTGTATGTGATTAATAAGGAGTTATTATTTCCTCTGCAAATTGACGCGGCCCGCCGGGCGTTCTCCTTATACCGCGATTCAGAAACGCGTCTCGTAGACGCAGGGAGAAAGGGAGCAGGATAGGTAAGTAGCATCGTTGGGTCCCCGCAGACAAGGAGGCACATACCGATGCCACTCCATAGGGTTCGGTCACCCTTATGTTAGGAAGGTTTGGCCTGTTTTAGCCCTGGAAAATGCATCTATAAATGACCTGAATAGGACTAAACATGGCGTCGGTCATGTGACCCTCACACGTGTCAGTGAACTGCCCGGCTTTCTAACAGGTGAACAGTAGTGTATTAAGGAGCAGAACACATACAGTATATACAGCATTACTACCCGCAGCCATATCTCTTCATCCTGTCGGTCAGTGACTGTGTAGATAAAGATTTCTGTGTTTTATTTTACACTAAACTTTATTAACAACGTGACAACATCACCTAAAGACCGGCAGCCATTTTACAAATCACCTAGAGACAGGCAGCCATGTAAATACGCACAGTGAAGTAGTTACTGTAATCCCCACAATAAAAATCATGGATCATTTACTTATCACATGGATGTGTCCTGTGTGCTGACCTGACACATGTATGATGGGAAGAGTGACAGATGCCACGTTTCAGTTAGGCCGCAATACATTACATGGAACTGATACATGGGCTATACCATTCTACTGCAAATAGGGGTCAGTTGCCTAATATAACAAAAGTATGAAGGCAGAATTTTAAATGTATATTAGAAAATTGCATGATTTCCTATTATATAATGGAAATTTAGGAGCTGTATACATGTATATGTAGTGAGCTCCCCCTAGTGGTGGCTGCAGGTATTAGGAATTGTATCATTGTCACAGAACCGTGGAGCTTCAGCTGCTATAATCTAGGGCAGGGATACTCAACCTGCGGCCCTCCAGCTGTTGCGAAACTACAACTCCCAGCATACCCAGACAGCCTACAGCTATCATCCTACGGCAGGGCATGGTGGGAGTTGTAGTAGTACAACAGCTGGAGGATCTACTGCTCCCTGTTATCAGCCTGCTTCTGATTGTCAGGAGGCGCAGAGTCTCTCTTTAGCTGAGGCGGAGGCGCTCTTTCATCCTGACTCTGCTGTGTGACAGGTGCTCCAGGTCTCGGCTTCTGCCTCCGTCAACCACGTTTTCCTTTCATACAATTTGCTCTTTCAGCTTTCGGAGTAATTACCGTCTTCTTGTTAAGGCCGCAGGAGGGGGGGATACGGTGGAAAGGAATAACGGAGAGGCAAAGACCCTCATTAAAATGTATGAGAGAGAGAGAGAGAGAGAATGCCAGGTTAAAATAATGGAGATAAAAGGCGTTTTGTTCGGGCCGCGGCTTCCTAAATTCTGCGCCAAAAAAAATATGACTCAGCTTTACGTTTTTGCTACAAACGGCAAAACCGTGAAACGTTGTTTCAGATCAGTCTGATAATGTAGCAGCCGAAGCCCCCGACCCCCGGGGACCACATGGGGGGTGCTCGTTCAGTGCATGTTCACATAGGAGCAAAATTCATGATGACATATACGTGGAAAATCTGCTTTACAAGGCAGTTTTAGCTTTGCACTACATGGCAGTATTATGGGGGCTATATATGATAGTATTATCTTTGTATATCGTACAGTAGTTTCTCCATGGCACTATATGGAGGTATTCTGTGGGCTGGATATGGCAGTATTATCATGTCACTATATAGAGTTATTATTTGGGCGGTATATAGTCATATTATATTGGCACTATTTGTCGGTATTATGTGGGCTATATATGGCAGTATTATGTGGGCTGTATACGGTGGTATTTCCATGGCAATATATTGTGGTATTATGTGGGTTGTATATAGTAGTATTATCTTGGCATTATATGGCACTATTATGAGTACTGTACATGTTAGTATCATCATCATCTTCATAGGGTAATATTATCCTGAAATTATATGGTAGTATTATGAGGGATGCATATGGTAGTATTATCTTGGGAGTATACAGCAGTATTACTAGGGATGTATATGGCAGTATTATTTTGTCATTATAGGGCAGTATTATGAGGGCTGCATATGGCAGTATTATGAAGGCTGTATATGGTAGCGGTATTATATTGGCATTATATGTCAGTATTGTGTGATGTATATGGTAGTATTATCTTGGTCATTACACCGCAGTATTACTAGGGCTGTATATGGTAGTATTATTTTGTCATTATAGGGCCGTATTATGAGGGCTGCATATGGTAGTATTATCTTGGCATTATATGACAGTATTATGTGTGATATATGTGGTAGTATTATCTTGGTATTATATGACAGTATTATGTGTGATGTATATGGTAGTATTATCTTGGCATGACATGGCGGTATTATGTGTGATGTATGTGGTAGTATTATCTTGGTATTATATGTCAGTATTGTGTGATGTATATGGTAGTATTACCTTGGTCATTACATAGCAATATTACTAAGGCTGTATATGGTAGTATTATTTTGTCATTATAGGGCCGTATTATGAGGGCTGCATATGGTAGTATTATCTTGGCATTATATGACAGTATTATGTGTGGTATATATGGTAGTATTACCTTGGTCATTACATAGCAATATTACTAAGGCTGTATATGGCATTATTATTTTGTCATTATATGGCAGTATTCCGAAGGCTGTATATGGTAGTATTACCTTGGTCATTACATAGCAATATTACTAAGGCTGTATACGGCATTATTATTTTGTCATTATATGGCAGTATTATGAAGGCTGTATATGGTAGTATTATCTTGGCATTATTATGAGTACTGTACATGTTAGTATTATCTTGGCATTATATGGCAGTATTCCGAAGGCTGTATATGGTAGTATTATTTTGGCATTATAGGGCAGTATTATGAGAGCTATATATGGTAGTATTATCAGGACAGTATTATGCAGGCTGAAAAATACAAGAGGTGGAGAGGTTCCTAGTTTTTGCTCGAGGTCCCACTTACTGTAAAACTTGCCCGGCCTAGAGAAAATAAAAGAGGTACAGTATATAGAAGAGAGTACTAATAACATCATTCTACCGCCATATCGTGCACATTTGGTTCTCCTGGAGCCCAGGCCTCAGAAGGAACTCTTTATTATTTAGCATGGAGCATTATAACGCCAGACCGTGTGCTGCGGCAGTGCTGTGGCGGGGGAGGCTGTGAAGTCGCAGGGGATATTCCCAGATGTGAAGCGCGCTGTTGCTGGTGAATTTCCCCCGTGATTGCAGCCGTGATACAACTTGTACCGTTCCGTGAACCAAAGCCACGACAAGACACCGAAGTGTCACGGAAATCCCTCGTTATCGCACATTACGACCCTTTTCTGCAAATGCATATTTCACAGTTTTCCACAGACCCTGAACAGCACAGTCCACACTGCAGCGTTACATCCAAAGTCCTCAACATAGATCCTGAACCAGGAAGATCAGGCTGAGCAGATGCTTACACGGCAGAGCAGTATCCTGTATCTTCTACAGATGTCGCCCCTCTGTAATGGTGTGCCATATGTGCCCAGTACTATGATGATACATACGGCGCCCGGATAACACTGACGGGCAGTCGCCTTGGTAATAAATGAGGGGGTGCAGCCATTGATTCGGGCCCCCAGTGTAAGGTCAGGGCTCTGGGTGCTCGGGCCCCTTCAGTACTGACAAGTTGTGACCACACAAGGACGGCCATCACTGTCATCTGTGACCCAACATTTACCCCGAGACACATGAAATACATGCACACGAGTACATACATATATTACATACATACAATACATACAGTACATACATATATTACATACATACAATACATACAGTACATACATATATTACATACATACAGTACATACATATATTACATACATACAATACATACAGTACATACATATATTACATACATACAACACATACAGTACATACATATATTACATACATACAATACATACAGTACATACATATATTACATACATACAGTACATACATATATTACATACATACAATACATACAGTACATACATATATTACATACATACAGTACATACATATATTACATACATACAACACATACAGTACATACATATATTACATACATACAGTACATACACACAATACATACAGTACATACATATATTACATACACACGATACATACATAATACATACATATATTATATACACATGATACATACAGTACATACATAAAACACACGCATATCACATACACATGGTATACACAATAATACAGTACATACACAATACACACATATTACATACACACGATACATACAGCACATACATAATACATATTACATACATAATACACACATATTACATACACACAATACACATATTACATACATAATACACACATATTACATACACATGATACACACACAATAGATACAATACATAAATACATACATGATACACATTACATACATACATAATATATACACATTACACACACACAACACATACAGTGCATACATATATTACATACACATGATACATACAGCACATACATAACACATATTACATACATAATACACACATATTACATACACATGTGATACATACAGTACATATATAATACAAATGCATATTAAAGACACACACATAACACATACACATCATACACATAAGTAAACACATACGTGATTTACAAACAAGATACACAGGATACATACACAACCAGATGATACTGAACAGAAATATAAAATACATACATACAATATACACACATGACACATACATGCGTCTATGTAAGGTCCTATGTAAAGCTGCAGGATGTACGCACTCAGCTCTGCTACATATCCATGTATCCATCATACAGACGGTATGCGGAATGTTCTACATACACAGTGACCAGCCTCACCTCCAGCTGCGCACACAGATCACTGAGCCAACCGCCTCGGCAGATAAAAGATTTTCTGTACAAGTCATCAAACATGACCAAGAGTCAGTAAACATGTTAGCTGTCAGTGAATTGCCTGCAGTGACACTGGTGGTGGATCACCTCCGCCTGCACCGTGCACCTGAATACAATCTATTGCTCTCTGTTATCAGCCATTTCATGGTCACTGCCGTCCACCTCCAGGACCTGAGCTCCCCTTATAACGTCCGGCACTATTATAAGCCTGAGTTACTCACCGCTCACACAAAGGCTTAGGCTACACAAGCCTTCTTCACATGTGTCCTCCGGGCTTCCCTGGTCTCCTTCATCTTCCTCATCCTCTCCTGCTCTGATATTCTCCCTCCTCTTCCTCCGAGAGGGTCTCCTGACGCTCCGCAGGACCTTGTTGACCCTGTTCATGAGCTGCCTGTGTCGAGGTTGTCAGGTTT